>PVKV010039990.1:0-12609 GCA_004027835.1 Alouatta palliata
AAAAAAAAAAAAAAAAAAAAATTTGTAGCTCTAAAGAAGCATTGATAATTATCGCTGAGGGTTTATTTTTGATTACATATGTGAGTGTGTGTGTGTGCGTGTGTGTATTTTTATTTTAGAGATAGTGTCTTACTGTGTTGTCCAGGCTGTCCTCCCAATGCCTGGGCTCAAGCGATCCTCCCCTCTTAGCCACCCGAGCAGCTGGGACTAGAGGTATGTGCCACCATGCCCTGCTTGTTGGTTTTTATTTTATTTTTTACCCCAGTATCTTGCCTGCTATTTGACTGGTTTTAGGAAATGCATTCTTAAGGTTCATATAAGTTTAAACAAAGACAAAAGAAGTTGCTAAGGTCAGAGGGCAACATCCTCAACCACACTTTAGAAAAGCTGTTTTTTATTTCACGGAAGCATAAGATATTTGGGGAGAGACAATGCAAAGATCTGAGATCAGAAATGCATTTGGGAAATGGGACATTATGGAAGGAAGCCCTCTGCTAAGCCACGTTTTCATGGAAGTGAGGGAGATACTTCTGACTTCATACAAGACTAGGGAGTCCTGATTCTGGAGCTGATGAGAAGAATAAAAAAAGAAAGAAAGAAAGAAAGGAGGGAAGGGAGGGAGGAAGGGAGGAAAGAAAGAATAGTACACATCTGTCCAGTGGTTGTGGAGCTTTGCTCAGCTCTCTCTGATTCCAGAATGACTTGTGCTTTCCAATTATAAGAAATAACTTTCAGAATTAAAATTCAGCTCCCCTGCCGCAATATACACACACACACCCCACACACCACAAGTATAGCTTCCATCTGGACAATTTACTAACAATGCTACCAGCCATCATTAACTGGTAATTTTCTATTCTTCTTGTAAATATTTTCAATGATAAAGAAAGGAAAAATGATCTACTAAAAGCCCTCCCCAAATCATGTAAGTTATATAAACTCATTGATGACATTGAATCCATACAGCATTTCATGTAGAGAAAAACAGACATAAATTTAAGCTAATTTGAAAAAAAAAAGAAAATGAAGACTTTACAAAAGGAAATAACTGAGACAATATTACCAAAGACAGACTCTTTCAAAAAGTATTGTGTGTCAGATCTAACTTTGTTATCAAGAATTCTGTCTCCATAAATTCTGGCATAATTAGCCTCTTGGACATCTAGTATAAATAATGTAAACCTTAGCCAAAATCCATTGTTTTTCTGGAAAAGTAGTCTAATGTTAGATCCATTTTTTTCCTAAATAGAAGGTTCAACCATATAAGAATGCTGAATGCCATCCACGGGCATGCATGCACACACACATCCACACACCATAATTCAGGAAGTTATTCCTCTGCTTCCTCAACACACCTACCTAGAGGGAGGGCAGGACTTGGGGTAAAGTTGAGATAAGTTCTCTGATGCATCCTCAGAGAGAACAGAGGGGCTTTCAAATATTGATACCTATGTATCCATCCTACTCTGCAACCAAAAGAGAAATTGTTAAAAGTCCAGACTCCACAAGGGAAAGACTAAAGAATATTAAATTAAGATGTTCCAATCTGCAAATTGCCGCTGAATAAAAATATCCAGTGTAATTTTGGAAACTGAGGAACTCTGTGCTAGAGGATCTTATTTCTTACTCTTCTAGTCTTAAGCATAGTGAACTTGACATGGAGGTGATGGCTGGATGGGACTGACTGACAGGAGGATGGAGGGTGGCTAAGTGAACAAGTTGATGGGAGGACTGCTTGGAAAGAGGGCTCCATTGGCAGGGTGGATGAGTGGATGAATAAGTAGTTCAGAGGACTTTTTAAATGGTTTTCACGTGTATCCAGAAGTTGCCCTAGAAACCTCATACTTCAGTGTTGAGATCCTAGGAAATCATTTTCTGAGAATATAACCATCTATTATATAATTATTTTAATATAATTATTAAATAATATGAATATTTTATATAATCATTAAATATCTATAATTAAATTATGATTAAATAATGTGATTATTTTATGTGATTAAATTATAATTATTAAATAATATGATTATTATGTATATGTGATTAGATTGTATGATTATTAAATATTTATATATGATTAAATAATTATTATATAATAAATTATATAATAGATAGTTATATTCTCAGAAAATGATCTCCTGGGACCTCAACACTCAAGTATGAGGTTTCTAGGGAAATCTCAGGACACATGTTTAAAATGTTATGAAATGGGATGGGCACGGTGGCTCACGCCTGTAATCCCAACACTCTGGGGGGCCAAGGTGGGTGGATCACTTGACCTCAAGAGTTCCAGACGAACTTGGCCAACATGATGAAACCTCGTCTCTATTAAAAATACAAAAATTAGCCAGCCGTGGTGGCACATGCCTGTAATCCTAGCTACTTGGGAGGCTGAGGCAGGAGAATTGCTTGAACCCGAGAGGCAGAGGCAGATCACTTGAGCTCAGGAGTTTGAGACCAGCCTGGCCAACATGATAAAACCTTGTCTCTAGCAAAAATACACATATTAGCCAGCTGTGGTGGCATGTGCCTGTAATCCCAGCTACTTGTGGGGCTGAGGCAGGAGAATCACTTGAATCTAAGAGGCAGAGCTTGTAGTGAGCCGAGATTGTGCCACTGCACTCCAGCCTGGATGACAGAGTGAGACTCTGTCTCAAAAATAAAATAAAATAAAGTGTCAGGAAATGGCTGAGGAATAGATGGGTTTTTAAGTTCTTACTCTTCATAGTTTAAAAAGGTATTTTAATAGTTGTCTGTATAAAAGTCACATGATATTAATTGTGGCTCCCAGACCTAAATATGGAAAGAACCCATCATTCTGTACTTTGGACAAGTATAGGAGATGGACACAGATGTAAATGTAAGGGAACTCAAGGGGTAAGAGTACATTTGAAAAGCAGATTCAGTAGTATGTGATGCGCCAAAGATCATTTTGAAACTGATACCTGGAGTCACAGCAATTCTCAACATTAGTCAATTCTTTAAAAAAAAAAAAAAAAAAAAAATCCCGCTTCACAATGTTCTCCTTAAAGCTTTACAAAGTGCTTTCATGCATCAGCTCACATGTGCCTCACTAAAGCCTGTAATGCAGGCAGAGGGGGTATGATGATCTCTATCTGCAAATAAGGAAACTGAGTTTCAGAGAGGCTCTAAGGCCCAAGACACTGTAAAGGGAAAGGCAAAACATGAACCTAGAACCCTTCTCACCTGGGCCAGAACTCATCTCTTAGTTTGAGGTGGTTTTAAATTTCAATTGACATGAATAGAGGAGTGTCAGGCTAGAGGGAAGAGGGGATATTGGTGTTGAGGCCTGGAAGGATGAACAGGAATCTACCAAGTAGATGAGAGGAGGGGAGAAGAAGGATCTTCTTAGCAAAGTACAGAAAGAGCAAAAGCACAGAAAAATGCTAGTGTGTTATTTGCTCAAGAAATGGCAAGCAGTTCAGTGTAGCTGGGTCCTAGAGTACAAGCTGAGAGGGCACAGCTAAGAATGAGAATAGAAAAGTAAGCAGGAAGTCGTGTAACACTTATGGAGGTTAATTATTGTAAAAGCTTTACCCTGTGACCCAATGATGCTACATTTGTAAGTACATGCAATGGCTATATCTACACATGCACAAAATGACTTATGTGCAAGGTTCTTCACAGCTGCACTTTCTGGATTAGCAAAATACTGGAAATAGTCCAAGTGTCCACCAATAGAGCACTAATTAAATAAACTACGGTATATCTCCACAATGGATTACTATGTAGCTGTAAAAAAAAATAATAAAGACAATCTCTAGATATAGAAAGTTCTTTAGAAAATGTTAAGTGAAAATAGCAAATTGCAGATCTTTTCTGTAAGTTCAAAGTTATATATTAAAAAATCAAGTTTAATAGTAGTGTATATAATGTGCTGCATTCACATAAAAATAGAAAATAAGGCCAGATATTCACTTTTTTTGTATGTGCATAAAATACTAGAAAGATATGCATGAAATTAATAAAAAGGGTCATACAGGATGAAAACAAGGGAGGAAGACTTCTTACTGTGAACCTTTTAAATACCATTCAATCTCTGAACCACATAAATATACGATTACCTATTCAAAATGAAAAATTACATTTTAAATTGTCTTTAGCCAAATGAGTTAAAAACTTATATCTACACAAAAAACTGCACACAAATATTTATAGCAAGCATGTTCTTAATTGCCAGACTTTAGAATCAACTAACATGTCCTTCAATGGATGAATAAATAACCTGGTATATCCAGACAATGGAATATTGTTCAGTGATAAAAAGAAATGTGTTATCAAGCTTGGAAAAGACAGGAAGAAACCTTAAATGCATATTACTAAGTGAAAAAAGCCAATCTGAAAAGGCTACCCACTGCATGATTCCAACTATATGACTTTAGGAAAGGCAAATCTATGGACACAACCGTAAGATGAGTAATTTCCCAGGGGCTAGGATGGGTGGGTGAATAGGCAGCGCACAGAATCTCTAGGGCAGTAAAAGTATTCTCTATGATACTGCAATGGCTTGTCATTATACATTTGTCAAAATCCAAAGGATATACAACACAAAGAATATAAACTATGAACTTTAATTAATAATACTGTATTAGGCTGGGTGCAGTGGCTCACACCCATAATCCCAGCAACTTTGTGAGGCCAAGGTGGGTGGATCACCTGAAGTCGCGAGTTCAAGACCAGCCTGGCCAACATGATGAAACCCCTTCTCTACTAAAAATACAAAAATTAGCTGGGTGTGGTGGTAGGCATCTGTAATCCCAGCTACTCAGGAGGCTGAAGCAGGAGAATTACTTGAACCCAGGAGGTGGAGGTTGCAGTGACCCAAGATCGAGCCACTGCACTCCAGCCTGGGCAACAAAGCTAGACTATCTCAAAAAAAAAAAAAAAAAAAAATACTGTGTCAATATTGGCTCATCAATTGTAGCAAATGTACCACACTGATGCCAGACGCTACTAGCATGGGAAACTAGGGGGCAGAGTAAGGGGCTGTTTGTGAACTCTCTGTGCCTTCTGTTCATTTTTCTGTAAACATAAAACTACTCTAAAAAGAGTCTATTAATTTAAAATAGAAAAGAATGAAAGAGAATAAAAGAAAGGAAAAGTGAGCAGGATGCCAGTTGGGAAGAGTTCTGAATGACATACAGATCAGCCTGCACTCTCATCCTATAAACAAAACCAAACACTTTTCAGCAAGGGCATGACACAGCTATGCTCTGGGAAGAAAATTCTGGTAACCCTGTAGGGAGAAGATCACAGGAGAAAGAGACCCAGGGACCAATAACAAGATTATGGCAGAAGACAGAAGGAGTCAGTCTGAATGAGTCAGGGGCAGTGGGGAGGAGACGGACACACAAGAGAGGGGGCAGCGGGACTCAGCGACAGCTGTCCCTGTGGGTTGGGGATGGGGGCAGGGGGCATGAGGGTCCACGTTTCCCGCTGGCTTCTAGCATAAACTATGTGGCCGACAATGGTGCTGTTAGAACAACAGGGATATATGAGCTGGGGGAAATGAATTTGCTTTTTTACCTGTGGGTTATTTCACCTGTAGAATATGCAAACGGAAATGCAAAGAGGCAGCTCAAAACATAGGTATGGAACTCAGAAGAGAGGTCAAAGCTGCCTTGGAGGCTAAATATCGTATATATCAAACTGTATTTATTTATGCAAGGGGACAGGATTTAACCTAAGTATATCTGAGCAATCATATGCCATGGGTTAACTAGTAAAAGGAATCTACCTTCCTCCTTTAAATAATTGTAACCATGAGAGTAAAGTAAGAGTTATTTAGCCTATCCTCCAAAAAAGAAAACACACTTTTTTGAAATATTTATTTCAGACATGTTTATAAATGGCTTTGTGTGATTTTTGTAGTTACTATGGCTACTTAACAAATTACATGGTATAATTTATGGTGTAAAAAATTTAGTGGTGTAAAACAACTTTTTTAATGCTCATGGATTTGAACAGCAAATAGCAGGGATAATGTGTCTCCACTCCAGTGTCTGGAGTCTGGAATCATCTGAAAGGTCACTGACTCACATGTCTGAGAGAGAAAGAGAGAGGAATGAGAGAGAGAGAGAGAGAGAGAGAAAGAGAGAGAGAGAGAAGAATGAGAGAGAGAGAGAGAGAGAGAGAGAGAGAGAGAAGAATGAGAGAGAGAGAAGCTGTATCCTTTTATGGTCCAGCCCTGGAAGTCACATAGCATCACTTCCACCATGCTCCACTGGTCAAAGCAATCACAAGCCTTCAAAGATTCACAGTGAGAGTGAAGGGCACAGACTCACCTTTCCCTCTGCATGGGAGGAGTGCCCTTCACATTGGAAGAAGGGCATGTGGGACGGGATTTGGTGCAGCCACCTTTGGGAACTTAAATCTGCCCATGTGAAAATCAAAGATTATTTCAGTTTGTATGTCTCCCAGGAAAAAAAGATTAAAATGTCCAGGAAGGACAGACAGGGAAGGTCAGTGACAACTCAAACCAGCAAACTTTACCCAGACAGAGTCCAATCTGTTCCGGGAAAAGGGAGAAACATTTGGACCCAAATAACATGGACATTCACTCGTTGATGAATACCCATTTAAAATCTAACATGCTCAGCAGGGAACCTAGCACTCTTCTTCGCCTGCATGAAAGGAAAATCCCACTAAAGTTTTAGGGGCTCTTATTAAGTTAGTGGCTCAGTAAGAGAGTAAAGTGGGTCTGGTGAAAGCCCTGTGGGAGACAGTCTACCACTGGACCATCCACAGACAGCCCATGTGAAGTCCTGCCACCTGCCTGTTCATTTCAGTGCCTTTGTTAAATTCATATAAAATAAGCATCCCCTCATAGAGTTCTGTTGCTCTGTGGTGCTGATTAATGCTTTTAAAGAACTGGAATGGAACCAGTGATTTAAGATTTAGATAAGAAAATAAAACACACATAGGATGTAATGGAAGAGTTTAAGAAAATACAAATTGATGAATGCCTATTCGAAACCAAGTACCATCATCAGAAAAATCAATTTATTTTGTGAAGCACAGAACACCAAAGAATAGAGGTTATGTAGTGAAAAGAGCTTTTTAATTTACTAGACCTAATTTATTTTCTCCAAATTTTTCAGCCTCTAACAAACTATCATCTAAACACACACACACATACAGAAACACACACATATAAATATACTTATAAACAAAACATAACCAAAAAGGTTATACCTTGAATGCAAAGATGGTTCAATTTGTCACATAAATATAAAGAAAAAATAAGTGATTATCTCCATAATTACTGAAAAGATATTTAACAAAATTTAATATAGATTCCTGAGTTGTTGTTTTTAGAAATATTCAAAATAGAAATTCATGTACACTTTGTTTTTTTAAAAGAGATGGGGTCTCACCATGTTGTCCAGGCTGGTCTTGACTTCCTGGGCTCAAGTGATCCTCCCACCTCAGCCTTCAGAGTAGCTGGGACTACAGGCATGTGCCATTACACCTGGCTTATGTAAACTTTTTAATATAAGCCAGGTGCAGTGGCACATAAAACTACATAAATCTCAGTCCCAAAGCCAGCAGCTTACTTAATAGGGAAGCACTAGAGGAAGCCCCACTCAGGTCAGGTGCAGAGCCAAGGACACCCACTGTCTCCACTACTACTTAATATAGAACCTGAGATATAAGCCAAAGCAATCAAACAAGAAAACAAAGACAGAACAACAACTAAACAATCTCTATGTGAAGGTGAGGTAACAATATACCTGGAAACCCCAAGAGAATCAATGACAAAAGCTGACACAACCAATAAAAGAATTGAGTAAAACAGCAGAATGTACAATTAACATAAAATAGCCATCATGAAAGTTTGACAACACATTCTGGGAATATGAAGAAATGGGCATTGTCATACAGTGTTGATGGGAATGAAAAATGCTACACCACCTAGGGAAGGAAATTTGACAATAAAATTACATATTTATTTACCATGTGACCCAGTACTTCATTTCTAGGCATCTATCCCAAAGAAATACTGACAAAATATTATTTTTAAAAGACTCCAAGTAAGAATTGATGGAAAATTTTTTAACATGATAAAAATACATAAACTGAGACCAGGCACTATGACAGATGCATAAGGCTGTTATCCACTTCAGAACTATTTGTAATAGCAATAGTCTGAAAACAACCCAAATGTCCAGCAGTAATATGGGGCTGGTTAAACTATGGTACATCCATAGATGAAATACCATGCAGCTCTAAATGAGGAATTAAGACTTGCATGTACTGTATGGAGTGATCTCCAGAATATGTTTTGAATTGAAAAATACAAAGTAGAGATTCAGCCTGAGAAAGCTGATTGAAGAAAATAAAATAATAAAATAAAAATGAAAAAAAAAATGCAAAGTAGAGAAAAGTATATATGGCATGCTGCTGTTAATTGAAGAAAGGAGGACAGGGACTAGGATGAATACACACGTGTGTGTGTGTGATTTATTACGTGTGTGTGTGTAATTTTGCAAATGGTAGGATAAACCAAGATCTTCCAAAACATGATTACCTATAGGGGAAAAGGCCATAGAGTAAAGGGGGAAAGGACAGAAGTTAGACTTCTGTGAATAAATCTTATTTTGTAGATTTGACTTCAGAACCATGTAAATAGTTTACTTAATTATAAAACAATGGCCAGAGCAGCGAGCACAGAGCTCTCCCATGATCTTGTTTTCAAGGCAGTGAGCAAACCTGCTCGGAAACAGGAATCAGCAGAACTGACATGACAGCTCTGACTCACAGGTAAACTTCCAAGAAAGGAGTTAAGGTGTGCTGGTGGCAAAGCCAGAGAAAAGCGAGTAAGTGTGACTGGTGAGACTGCAATCCACGACTTACCTCAACCTTGCTCTCCTGTTCGTGATCAGCAGCTGAGAAATACACAACCTCTTGCACTTCATCTCTGGGCCGGGCTGAATTTTTCCCAAATACCACCAGACCGTCCTTAGCACGGGGAGGGAAGGCCACAAAACAGTAACTTGGAGGAGCTGCAGCCATCCTGAAAAGAGAATGCCAGCGAGAGTAGAAGCAGGCCTCACATGGAACATTGCAACAGTGAGTTCTTCAAACATATTTCATCAGCTAAAAGGGTTTTACTATTGAACTGTGCGCAGCTAGCTCATTAAGAGATCCCAGCTGGCAAATGAAGGTGGGGTGCCTGCAGTGGAATGACAGAGCCACTGAGACCAGATATTGTTTAATACTCTGTGGGATTAAATGAGCTCAGATTTGCAACAAACCACAGCGGCAGCCAAAAGTGCAGTGACGTGGGAGAAAGGAAAGGAGGTTATTGTTCTAGGCAGAAGACACAGACACACACACCACACACACACGCACATGCACACACACACACACACACACTTACTGCAATCTGTTCACAGTAATAAAAGAATAAATAAACATATCTTACTACTAACTACACAAGTCCCTCAGATCTAGAGATGCATAGCCACCACGTAACAGATTTGAGGTGTGATGAGGAAATGGGTCTAGAGATCAATTAAAAGATACCCTGCTGTGTTGTTTTTAGTAGTTTTACTCTACCTCAATGATGTAACACTCATATACCTTTGGAGGAATTCTATCTCCCCAGCTGCTCCTGAACTGGCTTGTTCTCTCCTACCTGGCCAGTGTACATCCTCATTGCTTCATCCTTCTTTCCTCATTTAATGTTCTTTTCTATCTGGGAAAATTCATCCATGCTCAGAGCTTCCCTTGTCAGTTATATGCTGATGACTTACACATTTAATTCCAGTTGGGTTCTCACCTTAAGCCTCTGACCTAGAGACCCAACTGCCTGCCTGATATCCGAAGCTGATTCCATCTTCTTCCCTTTTCAAGGTTCTTTATCTTGGTAGCCAAAGTAACCATCCTTACCATTTGCTTCTTCACTATCTAATATGTCACCAAGTCCTGAAGATTCCATCTCCTAAATCTCTATGGAAACTACCCACTCTTCTCCACCTCTGCTGCCATCAGTCCGCACCAAGCCACCATCATCTCCAGCCTGGACCACTAGAGCAACCTCCTGAGGGGTTGCTCTAAACCTCTATTACTCCCTACTCCAAAACATTCTCCACATTGCAGCCAAAGTGATCCTTTTAGAGGGAAGATTTGATCAAGTCATCCCTGCTTAAAATACTTCAGTGGTTTCCTAAGGCTCTTGGAATAAAGACCAAAATATGACCAAGCTTGTTCCCCCTTCCCAGCCTCATCTTATACCACTCACCCCTCCACTCTCACAATGTCAGCACACAGGTCTTTTTCTAGTTTCTCCAATACCCTCCATACCTTTGCACACACTCCACGCTTTGTCCTCAGCGTTCTCTTCCCTGCTTCCTGTACCAAAATGATCTGCCTGGTTTACCCCTGTTCTTTCACGTATCAGCTCAAATATCACTCTAATACTCTAATTTGTATTGCTATACTGTACACTCTCATAGAATCTTGTCCTTTTCCTTCAAAGTAATAATCATAATCTGAAATACTTGTTTGATTATTTTATTACCGAAAATCAATGTTTAGTCTCTCCCCGCAAAGTCTAAACAATAGGAAAGCAAGGACCTTTCTCTTTTGCATACCACTGTAACCCCAGCTCCACACTATGTCTTATGCAGGGTACATTGCAAATAAGTGATAAACAAGTGCTCTTTTCTTGTTTATTAATAGTCCACCATAATGAAGCTGACTAACATCTCTCTTTCTCCCGCCATGCCTCCGCACCTGGCTTGAATGCCTTTTCCTTAGTCTTTGTACATATCCTTCAGGATCTGATTCAAAACCCCTTTCTTTCATAAAGACTTCTATAAAGGACTCTCATTTATTCAGCATCCACAAGCACTAATACACTAGTTTGTTCTGAAATAATGTACATTTGTTGCTTGTGTATTTCTTTACCTGTTTCAAAGAAAGCTCCCTGAAGGCAGGACTCATGCCATCCAACCACAGTAGCCCTCTCCCCAACCCCTGGCATCACAGGCACTCAAGAAATATTATCTAGTATACCAACTACTGTATTTGTATCCTCAGTTATCCAACTTCCATGTGTTTTGTTTTACAACTCTGAAACATAAGTGAGAAGTAAACCAATGTTCCTAGAAAAGCACTAGACTGAGATTCAAAACTTAGCTCCACCACCTACTAGCTGTGTGACCTTGCTTAAGTCATTTTACCTCTCTGAGCCTAGGTTTCCCTTTTGCAAAGGTTTTGCCCCAGGCTACAGGTTTATCATGAGTATCAAATAAAATGATGCTTGAGAACATATTTTATAAACTGTGGAGGCTGCTTAAGTATAGGATACTTTGTTTGCTGGTGGGGTGTGGTGGCTCATGCCTGTAATCCCAGCACTTTGGGAAGCCGACGTAGGCAGATCACTTGAGCCCAGAAGTTTGACACCAGCCTGGGTAACATGAAGAGATCTTGTATCCACAAAAAGAATCCAAAAATTATGCGGCTGTGGTGATGTGCACCTGTAGTGCCAGCTACTTGGGAGGCTGAGGTGGAAGGATCACTTGAGCCTGGAGAGGTACAGGCGGAGGCTGCAGTGAGCCGAGATCACGCCACTGTACTCCAATCTGGGCACAGAGTGAGACCTTGTCTCAAAAAAAAAAAAAAAAAAAAAAAAACGTTATTTGGGTTTTGACAGTTAAAATAGAGCAATATCTAAACTTTTGTGTTAAGCAAACCAATCAAAATCAACTTGCCTCATTCCTAACTAGAGCAGTTACCAAACTGCAGAGTCATCAATAATCTATGTTTAGAAACCTCTTCGTAAGGGACTGTATTGCTATTTCAATATCCAATCTACTTCAAGTTAATCTCTACGGACACACTCAGAGTTCTTCTCTGCATTGTTTATGACAGGCACCTCCCCAGAGTGCAGAGAAATGGGGGAGCCCCTACAATTCTGAAAATAATTCCCTCCTAGCTCAGTAAAATATCACCCCTTCCCTCTGGGAAAGAAAAGCCAGAATGACAAAGAGTCTCCAGTTCTTTCTCCCTTAACCTTTCCCATTTTCACAAAAACACCTTTCTCTTCAGACTGGAGGAGTAGAGAGGGATAAACAAAGAATGTGTATGCACAAGAAAGATTTAGAATAATTATGAAATCAAATGCCTTTATAGAGGGCTCCTAGAATTTGAGTGTCGGGGGAACTGCTGGTAGAGACAAATAAAGTGAAGTAGACCCAGAGGAAGATAAGATGGGGAAAGGATGCATTTCCCTTGCGTGACGCCTCGAGTATCTTACATGCTCCCTTCCTCCCCATCATTGGGCTACTTCAGAAGAGCTGGTGTCTCACCTAGGGGCAGAATCTTACTTTATTTGATCCTTAAAAATGGTAGGAATCTACCTATCTTGCATTTATGATATTTTTTTTTTTTTTTTTTTTTTTGAGACAGAGTTTCGCTCTTGTTACCCAGGCTGGAGTGCAATGGCGCGATCTTGGCTCACCGCAACCTCCGCCTCCTGGGTTCAAGCAATTCTCCTGCCTCAGCCTCCCGAGTAGCTGGGACTACAGGCACGTGCCACCATGCCCAGCTAATTTTTGTATTTTTAGTAGAGACGGGGTT
>PVKV010039991.1:0-12609 GCA_004027835.1 Alouatta palliata
ATGGGGTTTTACTATATTGGCCAGACTGGTCTGGAACTCCTGACCTCAGATAATTCACCCTTTAGGCCTCCCAAAGTGCTGGGATTACAGGCGTGAGCCACTATGCCTGGCTATTCATTTAAATTAAACCTTGTTTGCAGTCATGTCCTTGGCCTCACAACTTGCATAGATGTGTGAAATAAAAAGTTTAGGCATCTGTGACTGTTGCATTCATTCAATTGCGTCAGTTTTAAGTTGACATCCTAAAAATGGGTAAAGATTAGGAGAATAAGGAAAAACAGTTGAGGAGCACATTGTGAAGTGACTGAAAATTGAGGTGTTTATACCACTGGAGGGGGGACTTGAATAGTAGATGGATGTTCTGAATAGCTTCAGAGACTAAAAGGATTCATGTTCAGATCCTTATTTTCCTACCTTGGAAAAAGACACTAAAGGCAGTTGTAGAAACTTGAGACATCCCAGAAAGTAGAGAGAGGCTCTACCTTACTTGTGTGCGACAACAGTTTTGTCCTAGAATTCAGGGAAAAATACCTATTTGGGAGTAAATCATGCTTGCTGACTCTGCCAGTTAAAGGTAAAACCTGTATAGCTTGGAGATTTTAGACACTTGGGAGCTGCCTGCACCCCTGTCCCCTTTCAAGCAGTTCTGCCTCAACCTGCCAAATTGCTGGGATGACAGGCATATGCCAGCCAGCTAATTTATTTATTTATTTATTTATTTTTTTATTATTTTATTTATTTTTTTTTTTGAGACGGAGTTTCACTCTTCTTGCCCAGGCTGGAGTGCAATGGCGCGATCTCGGCTCACCGCAACCTCCGCCTCCTGGGTTCAAGCAATTCTCCTGCCTCAGCCTCCCGAGTAGCTGGGACTACAGGCACGTGCTACCATGCCCAGCTAATTTTTGTATTTCTAGTAGAGACGGGGTTTCACCATGTTGACCAGGATGGTCTCGATCTCTTGACCTCGTGATCCACCCGCCTCGGCCTCCCAAAGTGCTGGGATTACAGGCATGAGCCACCGCGCCCGGCTGGCTAATTAATTTTTTTGGTAGAGATGGGGTTTCACCATGTTGGCCAGGCTGGTCTTGAACTCCTGACCTCAAGTGATCCACCTACCTTGACCTCTCAAAAGTGCTGGTGGCATAAGCCACCACACCCAGCCTGAGAAGGGTAGAGTATAAGTGTGGAAGTTGTCCTGTTAATTGGAATGCACTCCCCCACAATAGTCCCGGACAGGAACTGCTGACCTGACTTGGCTATCAGTATACCACAGTGCATGTACTGGAATAGCTGTGGCAAATCCTGAGTTTGTAAGAACGTTAAATTTGGCAATATAAATCCTTTAGGGAGACTCAAGTTATCAGTGCCCTTCCTTTCCACTTACTACACCGTAGTAACCTGATCACACCAAGGGTAAACAGGAAGTGATAGAAGAAAATTAGAGGTCCAAGGCAAAATTGGGTGCCGAATCTGAGTGGCCCTAAATTCCAGCTTGCTTTCTACAACCAGATTCAAATACTAAATCATGGCTGTGGTTGTACTTACAGAACTGATCAAAATTTCTCTTGAAATGTCTAGAGGCACAACCTGTCACGTGGGTCCTAAACCTGATCTGTGAGTTTACAAACACACAACATACTCTTAGTTCTAAGTATAGAGTATGGTATTTGATTCTGTCTCCAGGGATTCTTTCAAGAACCTAGCTGCTCCCAAAAACAATTTTTTTTTTTTTTTGAGACGGAGTCTTGCTCTTTTGCCCAGGCTGGAATGCAGTGACATGATCTTAGCTCACTGCAGCTTCTGCCTCACAGGTTCAAGCAATTCTGCCTCAGCCGCCCGAGTAGCTGGGATTACAGGCGCCTGCCACCATGCCCAGCTAATTTTTGTATATTTAGTAGAGACGAGATTTCATCATGTCCAGGCTGGTCTCAAACTCCTCATATCAAGGAGTCTGTCTGCCTCAGCTTCCCAAAGTGCTGAGATTACAGGCGTGAGCCAGCGCGCCTGGCCAGGAATCTGCATGTTAATAGTTTCCCAAGTGATTGTGATGCAACTGGTTGGCAGACTGTACTGCAGAGGAGATGTGAAGGGAATGTTGACTTTGGAGGATTTTACTGAAGGTGAATCCTGGGTTCCAGAAAGCTGTGAAAGGGTTTTAGGAGATGAGTAAGAGTGCAAATCGGGTCAGAAAGGGCTGCATGGGAATTCGAATCTGAGAGATGTGGATTGAGCTGCAGTCCTGGGCTTCTGGTGACTGCACGAACAGGTGCAACTGAGTCCTGGTGAACATCATGCTCACAAGCCAAGTGTGCAGTGTGACCTGGAGTCCCAAGTCACACTACCTACAGATCCAAGGACCCTGACTTCACAGCTGCCTCCCGAGGCTATTTTCCTACCCTTTTCTCTCTGCTCTCTCGTCTCAGATCATATTTTTGAAATATGAGAATGTGTGGGAAGGGAGCAAGATGAGATAGGCCCAGAAACATTGGGAGGGTGTGGGGAGCAGTCGGAGAGGAGGAGATAGATTGAGGTGGGGAGGAAGAATAGTCTCCCTCCCACATCCCTGGACCCCAAAAAGAAGTTCTTAGGACACATCCATTTTTCTAGTGTAAGGTACTACTTACCCTGATTCAGGCACTCTGGATGAAAGTTAGGTGGGTGGCTTCCTGGCTGTGGCTCACACCTGTAATCCAGCACTTTGGAAGACCGAGGCGGGTGGATCACCTGAGGTCAGGAGTTTGAGACCATCCCGACCAACACGGGGAAACTCTTTCTCTACTAAAAAAATACAAAATTGGCCGGCTGTGGTGGCATGCGCCTATAATCCCAGCTACTTGGAAGGCTGAGGCAGCAGAATCACTTGAACCCGGGGGCAGAGGTTTCGGTAAGCCAAGATCGCGCCACTGCACTCCAGCCTGGCAAAAGTGCAAAATTCCGTCTCAAAAAAAAAGAAAGGTGAGTTCCTTAGTTTGCAGTTAAAGATGATATGGGTAAGAAGCCAGGCCTCACTGATGTTAGTACCTCGGGAAGACCATAGAGGGCAGTATCGTGCAGCAGTTAAGAGCCCAGCTTCGGAGTCTGACAGACCTGAGTTTGAATCCTTCCTTCGCTCTTTGGTAGCTTTGTGTGTAGCCTTGGGTAAATTACTCTATCTAAACCTCCAAATTTTCATTTAAAAACACTTCACAAGACCGTTTTGAGAACTAAATGAAATAATCTATGTAAAAGACTTTGCAAAGAAACTGCCAGATAATGCAACATTACAAATGGCAGGGGTTTTTGGCCCAGTTTTATGCTTTGTAAGACTTTTTTTTTTTTTTTTTTGAGATGGAGTCTCACTCTGTCGCCCAGGCTGGACTGCGGTGGCATGATCTCGGCTCACTGTAACCTCCACCTCCCAGATTCAAGCGATTCTCCTGCCTCAGCCTCCTAAGTAGCTGGGATTACAGGTGTGTGTCACCACGCCTGGCTAATTTTTGTATTTTTAGTAGAGATGGTGTTTCACCACGTTAGCCAGGATGGTCTTGATCTCCTGACCTCGCGATCCACCCACCTTGGCCTCCCAAAGTGCTGGGATTACAGGTGTGAGCCACTGCACCTGGCTGCTTTATAGATCTTAAAAAATCAAATTTTTTCTTACAAATTTATTGAGAGTAATTGAAGTACAATACATTGTAGGTATTTAAAGTGTACAATTTGAAAATTTTTTGTTTTTGTTTTGTTTTGTTTTTTAGAGACAGAGTCTTGCTCTGTCACCCAGGCTGGAGTGCAATGGTACGATCTCAGCTCACTGCAACCTCCACTTCCTGAGTTCAAGCGATTCTCCCACCTCAGCATCCTGAGTAGCTGAGTTTACAGGCATGTAACACCATGCCTGGCTAATTTTTGTATTTTTAGTAGAGACGGGTTTCACCATTTTGTTCAGGCTGGTCTCGAGCTTCTGACCTCGTGATCCGCCCGCTTTGGCCTCCCAAAGTGCAGGGATTACAGGCATAAGCCACCTTGCCTAGCTGAAAAGTTTTGACAAGTGTGTATACCCATGAAACCATCACCATACTCAAGATAATGAACATACAGGTCACCCCAGAAGTTGCCTCTTTCACCTTTGTAATCTCACCATCCTGCCACTCCCAGCCCCGTCCCCAAGCAACCACTGACCTGCTATCTGCAACTATAGATTAGTTTGCATTTCTAGAATTGTAGAATTGTATGTAAATGGAATCCCACAGTATATATGTGTGTATACTAAAAATATGTAAATTAGCCAGGCATGGTGACAGGCACCTGTAATCCCAGCTACGCGGGAGGCTGAGGCAGGAGAATCGCTTGAACCTGGGAGGCGAAGGTTGCAGTGAGCAGAGATCCAGCCACTGCACTCCAACCTGAGTGACAGAGCAAGACTCTACCTCAAAAAAAAAAAAAAAAAAAGCAAATACAAAAATACGATCTCGTCACTCCTCCACTTAAATTCTTTCTTGGCTTCTCTCTGTAATTAAAATTTACACTCCTTACTGTGGTATATACATTCCTGCATGGTCTGGCCCCTCCCTTCCCCTCTAGCCTCCTCCTCTCCCATGGCCTCCCCATTATTCTCTCTGTTCCACCACACTGGCCTCCTTTCTGTTCCTCAGACCCTCCAAGTTCATTCTTCCTTCAGGCCTTGTGCTCTCGATAGTTGCTCTGTGAGGAATGCTCTTCTTTCTGGTCAGCACACAACTGGCTCCTTTTCCTTATTCAAAGCTTGGTACAAACGACACTACCTCAGAGAACCCCCTTCTGATCACTCTGTCTAAATTAGCTCCTCCAGGTGCACAGCCATGGTCACCTTCCCAATACTTTATTTTGTTTTCTTTATGCCACTTACTACTGAATTATTTTCTGAGTTGTTCTTTGGCTATCTACACGCTCTAGAATGTAAGCCCCTTGAAGGCAGAGACTTATCTCTTGTTCTTCTCCTGTGTCCTCAGTGTTTGGAGCAACACTTGGCACTGAATGAACGAATGAATGAATGCATGTATGGGGGTGCACGGAAAGGACGCAGGTGGCCGGCGGTTGTATTCATTGCCTCTTGCTGCTATAACAAATTACCGCAACTCAATTTTGTTATCTTAGAGTTCTACAGGTCAGAATCTGAAATAGGTCTTACAGGACTACAAGGTGTTGGCAGAGCTGGGTTCCTTCTGGAGGCCGTAGGGGAGAATCCATTTCCTTCTCTTTCCTTCCTTTTTCAAGCTTCTAGAGGCTGCCCGAATTCCTTGGCTAGGGGCCTCTTTCTCCAAGTTAAAGTCAGCCTCATCACATCTTCAAATTTCCCCGTCTGACAGTTCTACCTCCCTCTTACAAGGACCCTCGTCATTACATTGTGCACTCAGGTAATCTATGAAACTTTTCCCATCTCAAGATTCTTATTTTAACCACATCTAAGTCTCTTTCACCACATAAGGTAGCAGACTCACAGGCTTTGTAGACAAGGACGTGGGCATCTTTGGGGGCCATGAATCTGCCCAGCACAATGATAAACCTCTGTCCTGGAAGTCTACCCTGGCCACCGTAACTCAAGTATTACTTCCTTCCTGAATCCTTTTCAGAACTTGTCACCTGCAGATGTAGATGGCCAGTCCTTCTTTTGCACCTACATGGTACTTCAACTCTGTAACAGCACTTACCACACCCCACAGAAATTGCTGAGTTTACTTATCTGCTTGTCTCTTCCATTAGGCTCGGAGACTTTTAGGGCAAGGTCCAAGGCTTTTTTCATCTCTGTATATTCAACATCAATTTATTTTTTTAAAAAAGAAATCAGTTTATGTAAAAAAAAGAAATTGCCAGGCGTGGTGGCTCACCCCTGTAATCCCAGCACTTTGGGAGGCTGAGGCGGGCAGATCACCTGAGGTCAAGAGTTCAAGACCAGCCTGACCAACATGGAGAAACCCTGTCTCTACTAAAAATAGAAAATTAGCTGGGTGTGGTGGCGCATGCCTGTAATCCCAGCTATTTGGGAGGCTGAGGCAGGAGGCAGGAGGCTGAGGCTTGAACCCAGGAGGTGGAGGTTGCAATGAGCCAAGATCCCGCCATTGCACTCCAGGCTGGGCAACAAGAGTGATACTCTGTCTCAAAAAAAAAAAATTGATCTGGGTGCACCAATTTTATTAGTCCCTGAATGTTTCAAAGATAAATCAGTGCAGGCCAGGTGGCTCATGCTTGTAATCCAACACTTTGGGAGGGCGAGGCGGGAGGATCACTTGAGGACAGGAGTTTGAGATCAGCTTGGGCAACACAGCAAGACCCTCTTTCTCTCTCTTTCTTTTCTTTTTTTCCTCTTTCTTTCCCTTCCTCCTTACTTCCCTCTCTTTCCTCTTTCCTTCTTTCTTTCTTTTTTTTTTTTTTTTTGAGACAGGGTCTCACTCTGGCCCTAAGTGCCAGGCTGGAGTGCAGTGGCGCCATCTCGGCTCACTGCAACCTCCGTCTCCCGGGTTCAAGCAATTCTCCCGCCTTGGCCTCCTGAGTAGCTGGGACTACAGGCGCGCACCACCATGCCCAGCTAATTTTTGTGTTTTTAGTAGAGACAGGGTTTCACCATGTTGGCCAGAATGGTCTCGATCTCTTGACCTCATGATCCGCCCGCCTCGGCCTCCCAAAGTGCTGGGATCACAGGAATGAGCCACTGCACCCGGCTCACTCGCTCTTTCTTTTCTTTTTTCTTTCCTTTTTTTTCTTTTCTTTCTTTCTTTTTCTTTCTTTCTCTCTCTCTCTTTCTTCTTTCTTTCTTCTTTTCTTTCTTTTTCTCTTTCTTTCAAGACTGAGTCTTGCTCTGTTGCCCAGGCTGGAGTGCAGTGGCATAATCCCAGCTCACTGCAACCTCCATCTCCCAGGTTCAAGCAATTCTCCTGTCTCAGCATCCCCAGTAGCTGGGATTACAGGTGCCTACCACCACGCCCAGATAATTTTTATATTTTTAGTACAGACAGGGTTTCACCATGTTGGCCAGGCTGGTCTTGAACTCCTGATCTCAGGTGATCTGCCCGCCTTGGTCTCAACTTAGACCTTAGCATCACCAAAAACTGTACCAATCTCAACCTCAAATCTCCAGTAACTTCCCCTTTTAGCTCACTTACTCAACCATGCCCATGTCAACAATTTGTGTCCTTCACATTCTCTCCAATCCATTGGTCCAACCATTTCCCCAGCATCCAACAGTCTCCACATATTTCTTCAAGAATCTTGGTTTCTTTAATGAGAAATGACAGTTAGAATTGGGCATAGTGGCTCACACCTGTAATCTCTGTTACTTTGGAGGCTGAGGCAAGATGATCACTTGAGTCCAGGAGTTCAAGACCAGCCTGGGGAATAATAGTGCCCAACAGTCTCTACAAAAATAAAAAACTTGGCTGGGTGCAGTGACTCACGCCTGTAATCCCAGCACTTTGGGAGGCTGAGGCGGGTGGATCACGAGGTCAAGAGATCGAGACCATCCTGGTCAACAAGGTGAAACCCCGTCTCTACTAAAAATACAAAAAAAAATTAGCTGGGCATGGTGGCACGTGCCTGTAGTCCCAGGTACTCGGGAGGCTGAGGTAGGAGAATTGCTTGAACCCAGGAGGCAGAGGTTGCAGTGAGCCGAGATCGCGCCATTGCACTCCAGCCTGGGTAACAAGAGCAAAACTCCGTCTCAAAAATAAATAAATAAATAAATAAATTAATTAATTAAAAACTTGGCCAGGGGGCCAGGTACGGTGGCTCACACCTATAATCCCAGCAATTTGGGAGGCCAAGACAGGTAGATCACCTGAGGTCAGGCGTTCGAGACCAACCTGGCCAACATGGTGAAACCTCACCTCTACTAGAAATACAAAAATTAGCAGGGTATAGTGGCAGGTGCCTGTAATCCCAGCTACTCGGAGTCTGAGGCAGGAGAATCACTTGAACCCAGGAGGTGGAGGTTGAAGTGAGATCACGCCATTGCACTCTAGCCTGGGCAACAACAATGAAACTCTATCTCAAAAAATAATAATAATAACTTGGCTAGGCATTGTGGCATTTACCCATAGTTCCACCTACTTAGGAGGCTGAGGCAGGAAAATTGCTGCAGTGAGCTATGATTGCACCACTGCACTCCAGCCTGAACAAGAGAGTGAGATCCAACTCTAAAAGAAAAAATAAGGTAAGTAGAGACTACCATCTCTGCACTACGATGCTTATTACTATTGAAGATGCTCATGACTATTGGGTTGGTCAAATTTGGGACTATGAAACTATAGAAAGTCTGTGTTTTCTTTCTTCCATCAAAAGTCATGGTTATGGCTGGGCGCAGTGATTCACGCCTGTAATCCCAGCACTTTGGGAGGCCAAGGTGGGCGGATCACGAGGTTAGGAGATCGAGACCATTCTGGCTAACACAGTGAAACTCCGTCTGTACTAAAAATACAAAAAATTAGCCAGGCATGGTGGCACGCATCTGTATTCCCAGCTACTTGGGAGGCTGAGGCAGGAGAATCGCTTGAACCTGGGAGGTGGAGGTTGCAGTCAGCTGAGATCATGCCACTGCACTCCAGCCTGGGCAACAGAGCGAGACTCCATCTCAAGAAAAAAAAAAAAAAAAAAAAAAAAAGGAGTCATGGTTCTTATGGACACAGAAATGAGAGAATTAGAATATTCCATATTTCCTCATTTGTTTTATCCTACACGATTTGTTAAACAGTCTCAGAATAACTAGTAATACTACCTTCATCATTATGATTACTAAAAACATATTTAAACTTTTTTGTAAATGCTATTCCTTTTATTTTTTATGGTTATAATGTCTATACATTATCAGATCGTAAGGCCGTTACATACTATACTCTCTCTTTTTCCTTCATTTAGTCTCATTTCCATGAGTGACTAATATACAGTGCTGACCCTCAGCCCTTATGTTGACGTCTCTCCAGCCAGTCGGTCTCAAGTGCATTCTCCAGTGGATTTCTCAGGAAGGGGTCATGGGAACAATAATCCCTGAGCCCCTGCATGTTGATAACAATCTGTCTGTGCCCATTATAGTTGAAGGTGAGCTTCTCTTTTTTTTTTTTTTTTTTTTTTTTTGAGGCAGAGTCTCGCTTTGTTGCCCAGGCTGGAGTGCAGTGGCATGATCTTGGCTCACTGCAGCTTCCACCTCCTGGGTTCAAGTGATTCTCCTGCCTCAGCCACCTGAGTAACTGGGATTATAGGTGTGTGCCACCACATCCAGCTATTTAATATATATGCTTTTTTTTTTTTGTCTTTTTGTTTTTTTCCTTTTTGTGGAGAATGGGGTCTTGCTATATTGCCCAGGCAAGTCTTGAATTCCTGGGCTCAAGCTATCTTCCTGCCTCTGCCTCTCTAAGAGCTGGGATTACAGGCATGAGCCACAGCACCTGGTCTATTTAAAATATATATATATATATATATGGGGCCGGGCGCGGTGGCTCACGCCTGTAATCCCAGCACTTTGGGAGCCGAGGCGGGCGGATCACGAGGTCAAGAGATCGAGACCATCCTGGCCAACATGGTGAAACCCCATCTCTACTAAAAATACAAAAAACAATTAGCTGGGCATGGTGGTGTGTGCCTGTAGCCCCAGCTACCCAGGAGGTTGAGGCAGGAGAATAGCTTGAACCCGGGAGGCGGAGGTTGCAATGAGCCGAGATTGTGCCACTGCACTCCAGCCTGGTGCCTGGCAACAGAGCAAGACTCTGTCTCAAAAAAAATACATACATATATATATATATATATATATATAGTATATATATAATATATATAATATATTATATATATGTAATATATATAGTATATATATTACATATATATACCATATATATAATATGTATGTATTTTTTTTAATTAGAGACAGGGTTTCACCATGTTGGCCAGGCTGTTCTCCAACTCCTGACTTTAGGCAATCTGCCCGCCTCAGTCTCCCAAAATGCTAGAATTACAGGCATGAGCCACCACCCCGGGCCTGTTGTTCCTTAAATATTTAAAATACATCAGCCAGGTGTGGTGGCTCATGCCCGTAATCCCAGCACTTTGGGAGTCCAAGGCAGGTAAATCACTTTGAGATCAGAAGACCAGCCTGGCCAACATGTGGAAAGACAGACACCCTATCTCTACCAAAAAAACACAAAAAATTGGCCAAGCATGGTGGCTCACGCCTGTAATCCAAGCACTTTGGAAGCCAAGGCGGGTGGATCACCTGAGGTCAAGAGTTCAAGACCAGCCTGACCAACACGGTGAAACCCCATCTTAAAAAACAAAACAAAACAAAAACACACACACAAAAAAAAATTAGCCAGGTTTGGTGGTAGTTGCCTGCTATCTTTTTCAGATGACAATATTTGTCATTTTGGACAAATGAGATCACTTCATCAGTTTGGATCACTTGAGGTCAGGAGTTCAGGACCAGCCTGGCCAACATGGCAAAACCCCATCTTTACTAAAAATACAAAAATTAGCTGGGTATGGTGGTACATGCCTGTAATCCCAGCTACTCAGGAGGCTGAGGCATGAGAATCACTTGAACCTGGAAGGTGGAGGTTGCAGTGAGCCAAGATTGCGCCACTACACTCCAGCCTGGGCAACAGAGTAAGACTGTCTCAAAAAAATTATTTATTCATTCACTTATTTATTTATTTTAGAGATGGGGGTCTCACTCTGTTGCCCTGGCTAGATAGAGTACAGGTGCAAGCCACAGTGCCCAGCTTCTTTCACGTCTCTATTTTTTTTTTTTTTAAGACGGAGTCTTGCTCTGGGGTGCTGGAGTGCAGTGGCATCATCTCAGCTCACTGCAAGCTCCACCTCCCAGGTTCAAGTGATTCTCCTGCCTCAGCCCCCAAGTAGCTGCGACCACAGGCGCACACCGACATGCCTGGCTAATTTTTGTATTTTTAGTAGAGATGGGACTTTGCTATGCTGGCCAGGCTGGTCTCAAACTGCTGACCTCAAGTGATTTGCCTGCCTCAGACTCTCAAAGTGCTGGAATTACAGGAGTGAGCCACCATGCCCGGCCTTATATAACTTTCTTTTTTTTTTTTTTTCTTTTGAGACAGAGTCTCGCTCTGTCACCAAGTACCAGGCTGGAGTGCAGTGGCACAATCTCGGCCCATTGCAAACTCCCCCTCCTGGATTCAAACAATTCTGCCTCAGCCTCCTGAGTAGCTGGGACTATAGGCACACACCACCACGACCAGCTAATTTTTGTATTTTTAGTAGAGACGGGATTTCACCATGTTGGCCAGGATGGTCTCGATCTCTTGACCTCGTGATCCACCCTCCTCAGCCTCTCAAAGTGCTGGGATTACAGGTGTGAGCCACCTCGCCCGGCCTTATGTAACTTTCTTAATGTCTTTTAGCTCATTTTAAAATAAAATATTATGATTTTCATCTGTTTTGTGAGCATCTCTCTGGCATGAATATTTTTCTGTCCTCATTATCTGTTTTCTTTTTCTTTTTTTTTAACCAATCTATTCTAAATTATCTTTTCTCTTATGGTAACTTTGTGTGGAATTTAACACATACTCTTCTGTTGCTCACATTTACATAAATTTAATTTTTATGAAGGATTTGTTCAGATGGCTTTCCTACCTACACCGAGCTCCTTCTTCTGTCTGTCGTCTTCTGAGTGTTCAAAAACATGATGTCTTGGCCGGGGCGCGGTGGCTCACGCCTGTAATCCTAGCACTTTGGGAGGCCGAGGCGGGTGGATCACAAGGTCAAGAGATCGAGACCATCCTGGTCAACATGGTGAAACCCCGTCTCTACTAAAAATACAAAAAAATTAGCTGGGCATGGTGGCAACTGCCTGTAGTCCCAGCTACTCGGGAGGCTGAGGCAGGAGAATTGCTTGAACCCAGGAGGCGGAGGTTGCGGTGAGCCGAGATCGCGCCATTGCACTCCAGCCTGGGTAACAAGAGCGAAACTCCGTCTCAAAAAAAAAAAAAAAAAAAAATGATGTCTTAAAAAAAAAAAGAAAAGAAATAAAAACATAATATCTTGCTCTCTACTCCTACCCCACTTTTGTCTGAATCTACTCTTTCTTTGTCTCTATTGTCTACGTCCTACTAAGTTTTTTGTTTGTTTTTTGGGACAGAGTTTCACTCTTTTTGCCCAGGCTAGAGTGCAATGGTGCAATCTTTGCTCACTGCAACCTCTGTCTCCTGGGTTAAAGCAATTCTCCTACCTCAGCCTCCCAATAGCTGGGATTACAGGCATGTGCCACTACACCCAGCTAATTTTGTATTTTTAGTAGAGATGGGGTTTCTCCATGTTGGTCAGGCTGGTCTCAAACTCCCGACCTCAGGTCTCTGCAAAAATAAAAAACTTGGCTATCTGCCTCGGCCTCCCAAAGTGCTGGGATTACAGGTGTGAGCCACCGTGCCTGGCCCGTGTCCTGCTATGTTTTTTTTTTTTTTTTTTTTTGAGACAGAGTCTTGCTCAGCCACCCAGGCTGGAATGTAGTGGTGCAATCTTGGGGCTCACTGCAACCTCTGCCTCCCGGGTTCAAGTGATTCTTGTGCCTCAACCCCCTGAGTAGCTGGGATTTCAAATGTAGGCCAGCATGCCCACCTAATTTTTATATTTTTAGTAGAGAGGTGGTTT
>PVKV010039992.1:0-12609 GCA_004027835.1 Alouatta palliata
ACCCAGAAAATGGAGAGCAAAAAAAAGCAGGAGTTGCAATTCTCATCTCTGATAAAACAGAGTTCAAACCAACAAAGATCAAAAGAGACAAAGAAGGACATTACATAATAGTAAAAGGATCAATGCAACAAGAAGAGCTAATGATCCTAAATATATATGCACCCAATACAGGAGCACCCAGATACATAAGACAAGTTCTCAATGACTTACAAAGAGACTTAGAATCCCACACAATAATAGTGGAAGACTTTCACACCCCATTGTCAATATTAGACAGATCAACGAGACAGAAAATTAACAAGGATATCCAGGACTTGAACTCAGACCTGGACCAAGCAAACCTAATAGACATGTACAGAACTCTACACCCCAAATCCACAGAATATACATTCTTCTCAGCACCACATCACACCTACTCTAAAACTAACGCAAAACTGTCAGTAAATCAGTCCTCAGCAAATGCAAAAGAATGAAAATCACAACAAACAGTCAGACCACAGTGCAATCAAGTTAGAACTCAGAATTCAGAAAGAAAGTAACTCAGAACCACACAGCTTCATGGAAACTGAACAGCTGGCTCTTGAATGTTGACTGGAAAAACAATGAAATGAAGGCAGAAATAAAGATGTTCTTCGAAACCAACAAGAACAAAGACACAACATACCAGTATCTCTGGGACACATTTAAAGCAGTCTCCAGAGGAAAATGTATAGCAATAATGCCCACATGAGAAGCAAGGAGAGATCTAAAATCGACACCCTATCATCAAAATTGAAAGAACTAGAGGAGCAAGACCAAAAAAACTCAAAACCTAGCAGAAGACAAGAAATAACTAAGACAAGAGCAGAACTGAAGGAGATACAGACAAAAAAACCCTTCAAAAAAATCAACAAATCCAGGAGCTGGTTTTTCCAAAAGATCAACAAAATAGACCACTAGCCAAATAAATAAAAAAGAATAGAGACAATAATCGAATAGATGCAATAAAAAAAGATAAAGGGGATATCACTACAGATTCCACGAAATACAAACCATCATCAGAGATTATTACAAACAACTCTATGCACATAAACTAGTAAACCTGGAAGAAATGGATAAATTCCTGGACACTTGCATCCTCCCAAGCCTAAACCGGGAAGAAGTGGAAACCCTGAATAGACCAATAACAAGGTCTGAAGTTGAGGCAGCAATTAAGAGCCTACCTTGCAAGAAAAGCCCAGGTCCAGATGGGTTTACAGCCGAATTCAGCCAGACATACAAAGAGGAGCTGGTATCATTCCTTCTGAAACTATTCTAAACAATTCAAAAAGAGGGAATCTTTCCTAAACCATTTCATGAGACCAACATCATCCTGATATCAAAACCCGGTAGAGACTCAGCAAGAAAAGAAAACTTCAGGCCAATATCCATGATGAACATAGATGCAAAAATCTTCAATAAAATACTGGCAAACAAACAGATTATAACACCACATCAAAAAGCTTATCCACCATGATCAAGTATGATTCATCTCAGTGATGCAAGATTGGTTCAACATACACAAGTCTATAAACATAATCCCACACATAAACAGAACCAAAGACAAAAAGCACATGATTATCTCAATTGATGCAGAGAAGGCCTTTGACAATATTCAACAGCCCTTTATGCTAAAAACCCTCAATAAACCAGGTATTGATGGAACGTATCTCAAAATAATAAAAGCTATTTATGGCAAACCAACAGCCAATATCATACTGAATGGGCAAAAACTGGAAGCATTCCCTTTGAAATCTGGCACTAGACAAGGATGCCCTTTCATACCACTCCTATTCAATATAATATTGGAATTTCTAGCCAGAGCAATCAGGCAAGAAAAAGAAATAAAGAGTATTCAAATAGGAAAGGAGGAAGTCAAATTGTCTCTATTTGCAGATGACATGACTGTTTATCTAGAAGACCCCATTGTCTCAGCCCAAAATCTCCTGAAACTGATAAGCAACTTCAGCAAAGTCTCAGGATACAAAATCAATATGCAGAAATCACAAGCATTCCTATACACCAATAACAGACTTAAAGAGAGCCACATCAAGAACAAACTGCCATTCACAATTGCTACAAAGAGAATAAAATACCTAGGAATACAACTAACAAGGAACACAAAGGACCTCTTCAAGGAGAACTACAAACCACTGCTCAAGGAAATAAGAGAGGACACAAACAGATGGAGAAACATTACATATTTATGGTTAGGAAGAATCAATACCGTGAAAATGGCCATACTACCCAAAGTAATTACAGATTCAATGGTATCCCTATTAAGCTACCAATGACCTTCTTCACAGAACTGGAAAAAACCACCTTAAACTTCATATGGAACCAAAAGAGAGCCCGCATAGCCAAGTCAATTCTAAGAAGAAAGAAAAAGTGGGAGGCATCACACTAGCAGACTTCAAACTATACTACAAGGCTACAGTAATCAGAACAGCATGGTACTGGTACCAAAATAGAGATATGGACCAATGGAACAGAACAGAGGCCTCAGAAGCAATGCCGCACATCTACAACCATCTGATCTTTGATAAACTTGAAAAAATCAAGCAATGAAGAAAGGAGTCCCTGTTTAATAAATGATGTTGGGAAAAATGGCTAGCCATATGTGGAAAGCAGAAACTGAACCCCTCCCTGACACCTTACACTAAAATTAACTCCAGATGGATTAAAAACTTAAACATAAGACCTAACATCATAAAAACCCTAGAAGAAAATCTAGGCAAAACCATTCAGGACATAGGAGTAGGCAAGGACTTCATGACCAAAATACCAAAAGCATTGCCAACAAAAGTCAAAATAGAAAAATGGGACCTAATCAAACTCCACAGGTTCTGCACAGCAAAAGAAATAGTCATTAGAGTGACTCGGCAACCAACAGAATGGGAAAAAATTTTTGCAATCTACCCATCTGACAAAGGGCTGATACCCAGAATCTACAAAGAACTAAAACAGATTTACAAGAAAAAAACAAACAAGCCCATTCAAAAATAGGTGAAGGATATGAACAGACACAAAAGAAGACATACATGAAGCCAACAAACATGAAAAAATGCTGATCATCACGGGTCCTTAGAGAAATGCAAATTAAAACTACATTGAGACACCATCTCACGCCAGTTAGAATGGTGATCATTAAAAAATCTGGAGACAGCAGTTGCTGGAGAGGATGTGGAGAAATAGGAACACTTTTACACAGTTGGTGGAGTGTAAATTAGTTCAACCATTGTGGAAGGCAGTGTGGCGATTCCTCAAGGACCTAGAAATAGAAATTCCATTTGACCCAGCAATCCCATTACTGGGTATATATCCAAAGGATTATAAATCGTTCTACTATAAGGACACATACACAGGAATGTTCATTGCAGCACAGTTTACAATAGCAAAGACCTGGAACCAACCCAAATGCCCATCGATGATAGACTAGTTAGGGAAAATGTGGCACATATTCACCATGGAATATTATGCAGTCATCGAAAATGATGAGTTTATGTCCTTTGTAGGGACACGGATGAAACTGGAAATCATCATTCTCAGCAAACTGACTCAAGAACAGAAAATCAAAAACTGCATATTCTCACTTGTTGAACAATGAGAACACATGGACATAGGGAGGGGAGCATCACACACTGGGGTCTGTCAGGGGGAAAAATGGCAGGGACAGTGGTGGGTGGAGACTTGGGGAGAGAGAGCATGGGGAGAAATGCCAGATGTAGGTGATGGGAGGAAGGCAGCAAATCACACTGCCACGTGTGTACCTATGCAACAATCTTGCATGTTCTTCACATGTACCGCAAAACCTAAAATGCAACAAAAGATATATGTACTTAAAAAAAGAAAAAAGAAAAAAGAAAAAAAAGGCACCAGGATCTGTGTGATTTCCCATCAGGCGACCCACTGTGCTTGCTGAAACAGCCATGCTGAGATTTCGTGGTGCTTTTTTGCTGGGGACTCTCCTGGCCTGGCTCCCTGTTTCAGTCCCCTTTTTAATCAGATGAATGGGCGACCCTGCCTTCCCGGAGCTCCAATCACCAGCTAAAATGGCACCTGGACCCATGTATTTTGTATGGAGAACCGCGGCGCTGGGGCGCCGGCAAAACAGCCGTGCCGGCCAAACTAGCCATGCGGGAGACCCTTGGGGCTCGTCCGCCTGGGAATCTCCTTGTCTGTGAGCAATAAAAATCTGTCTGGAAATGCAGCATACACTCACCCTCTGCGCTTTCACTGGGAGCTGCAATCCTGAGCTGCTCCTAATCGGCCATCTTGGATTCCTCCCTCAGAAGCATACTGTTTTGATTGTTACAGCTTTGATCCAGTCCAAGGCAAAAATGCATGTTCTCACTACTTCTATTTGGCATAGTACTGAAACCAGCAAGAGCAATCAGACAAGAGAAGTAAGTAAAAGGCATCTGAATAGGAGAGGAAGAAATAAAAATATCCCTGGTTGCATATGACATATTCCCATATGTAGAAAAACAAAAGACCCTACCAAAATATAGCAAATATATAAGAAACAATTGAACAGAAGGCTGTTAGAATAAGTAAATTTATTTTTTTTAAAATGAGACGCCAGGGGAAAGCGCGAACGCAGTCCCCCACTACCACAAATTATGCAGTCGAGTTTCCCACATTTGGGGAAATCGCAGGGGTCAGCACATCCGGAGTGCAATGGATGAGCCTCGCCCTGGGCAAACCACCTTCGTGATCACGGTATCTCCCCTGCCAGGTAAGTATAGAATAAGTAAATTTAATAATCCAGGTTACAAAACCAATCAGTTGTCTTCTTTATACCAGTAAAAATCTACACAAAAACAAAATTTAAAAAATGATCTCATTTACAGTAGCATTAAAAAATAAATAGAAATAAATTTAACCAAGGAACGGAAAGATTTATACACTGAAACTGATAAAACATTGAGGAAAGAAGTTGAAGAAGACACAGATCAATGGAGAAATACCCTGCATTCACAGATTTGAAGAATTAATATTGTTAAAAATGTCCATACTACCCCCAACAATTTACAGATTCAGTATAATGTATTCTCTATCAGAATTCCACGGTATTTTTCACAGAAATAGAAAAAGCTATTCTACAATTAGTATGGAACCACAGAAGACCTCTAATAGCCAAAGCACTCTTCAGAAAGAACAAAGTGGGAGGCATCACACTTTCTAATTTCAAATAATGTTACAAAGTTGTAGTAATCTCCCAACAATGATTGTGAATGTAGTAGGGCTCATGATAGCTCTTACTTGTTATGGCACTGGTTATAATCCTCATACCTGAGTATGTCATACACACACTAGCTTCACTCTCCAGCAAAACATACTGCTTCTTAGATTTTAGGTGTGTGCTACTTTCCATCACTACCTCGTAATACCATTTTCAAATTGCAGTGGGTAATTCTGTGAGAGCTGAAATTACCAAAAAACGAAAAGAAAAACTCAGTGAGTGATGCTTTGGGTGATAAATTTTTTTTTCTGAAAATATTCGGAATTAAAAGTCGATAAAACTGCTATTTTTCATTGTTTTAAACAAAGTCTCCCTTTTAAAATGTGGAAAAACTTTTTTCTTAATTTTGAGAGACATTTTCTTTATATAATTCTTTCAAAGAGCACATGGATTAAGGAATTTATAAATGTGTTCTTCCATGAGATTATCTGCCTCCCAGTAAATAATTCCTGTGAACAACAGAATGAGCCTTTGAGGGCAGGGTAATGGACTGGCAGGCACTGTATGAATAGGCATCAGGTGCTTTAGCTCAAAGCACTGATTTGAAGTAAACTTCTCTGCATCTCTCATCTTATATTCTACTCTTGGCAGGATTAGCTGAGCTAAAATAGTGACTGACCCCCAGAAGCTGACAAAAACATTTCAGAGAGGGGAAATTAATTTATTCTGACTGCTTGTCAAGCATCAGCCTAACTAGCCTCATCTTTTTGCCCTAGAAGGTGCAAGATTCTAACCTTTGCTTCTACAGCATCTGTGTTAAGTAGCAAAGTGGCAAAGCAGTTTTTATTAGGAGGAATATGCATTAGTACAGCACCATTAATAATAGCAGTGAGTACTTAAAAGCAGTGATCTTTTGAGATCAGGGGCCAGATGGTCAGATATGTTGACCTTCTGTTTTCTTTTTAATTCAAAATGATTTTTCAAAGAAGTGAATGAATTCTCTAAACTTTTATATGTGATGCAGAGCTCTTCCAGCACATTTCTACTCAGGACAGATTTAGGTGGACTTCCCATGAGTTTCGTCACAACAGGCTTCTCAAATACATTTTTGATGTCGAGAGTGTGGAACTACAGACTTGGGAAGTTCCCTGTTAATCATAGGAAAACTCTTGGATTGCTTTTTCTTTTACTTTTTCTTCCTGAAGTTCACTCTAACTGCCCTTCATATGTGATCTAAGCCAGCCATCCAAAGGGACTGGTTTTGCGTGCTACATGGTGCTGAAGTGGAGGGCACAGGATCTAACAACAGCTATAACGACCTTTCAAAAAAGCAGGCTGAAATATGTTACTCTGTGGCTTGGGCTGTCCCACAGTTTCCCACTGTGCTCAGTAGAAAATCTAGAAATCCTTAGTGTGCCCACCAGGTCCTCTGGAACCAGCTCCTTCTTGCTTTCCTGACCACATCTGCTCCAGCCACTCTGGCCTTCTTGCTATTCTTCAAGCACCCCACACTTCCTCTAGCCTCAGGATCTTCCCACCTGCAGTTCTTTCTCCTTGGAATGCTTGCCCCTCAGATTCCCAGTTTCCACCAGCAGGTTATCATTCAAGTCTCAGCTCAGCTATCACCCCAGCTCAAGCATCACCTTATTCTTTAGCCCTCCCCAAACACTCTATCTAATATTGCCTTTTCTTCTCTCAGTCTCTTCGTTTATTATTACACTAATTTATTTGTCATAATATTTATTGCTATGTGTAATGCCCCCAGACAAGGATTTGAGCCTAAGTAGTGGAGGTGATCTTAGAAAGAAAGCGGAGGAGTGTAGAAGTAGGGAAAGCAATGGAAGCCAATGCAGGGTGCCTGCTATGGGAAATTGGGGCCATTGCCACTGAGGAACTCTGGGTGACAGGGTAGAAGCCTTTGCTTCAAAGTTGTCCCACCTGAAAGGTGAGGGAGCTGGGATATTTATCCACTAACTTTAATTGGTTATTGATTGAGGGCTGTTGCTGATACTATCAAGTCCTCAGTACTTGATGTGGGCCTGTCCTGTATGAGGACCAGGTTCACCACAGAGAGTCTCAGGAGAAAGTCATGGGTGCTTATAGGAGGAAGCAGCAGTAGTAATGGCACGCATGAGAATGGTAAGTGCACAGCTCATATGAACAAGCAGAGACAGTGTCCACTGCGCCTTATGTGAATTCTACTTTACTGCGTGTTCCTCTCCCCTAGAATGCAAGCTCCATGACACCAGGGAGGCTATTTTATGTACCCCTGGCACAGTGCCCAGAATAAAATAGGCACTCAATAAACATTAGTCAAGTGAATGAAAACACAATAAAATTTCAAGAGGACAACATATAGCCTCATATTTATTTCATGGAGAGTTAGGTGACACTATATGGCAGATCCAGGAAGGAAGAGGTATTAACTAACTGAGACCTGGGAATGTGCAAAAAATTCAGGGTGTCTGACTGGGGAGGGGTCAGAATTTGCATGGGGTACTGGAAAGGCCATCAGAGCCTGGTCTACGTTGAGATTTAGACTTAGTAGGAACACTACCGGTGGAAGTAACCACAGTCAAAACCTTCACTCTCTCTGGGAGTCTTTTCCTTCAAGCTACTTTATCTGCTTCAGAGAGATGTTAAGATAATAAAAGGAGATAATAGATTTGAAAGCACTCCTAAAAAGAAGTACTCTTATGGAAAAAGCTACTATTTAACTGTTGGAAATATGTTCAAGTTAAAATTGTTCAGAAGTGCTTAGTCCCTTTAAAAAGTGATTGCTCCTGGCAATAGCCATTTTGATGGACAGTTATTGCCTCCCAGCTGAAGTGAGTAGAATAATCAATTTCCATGGTGTGCCCGATGACCTGTGGCTGACAAGAGAGGCTAGGGGGTGATAGAGTAACACTTATCTCATAGATGGCTGGCAGCCTGGGAACAGGGGACCCATGAGAGGTGTGCTTAAGTAACACTGGGAATTTGTATCTCCATCTGATCTGGAAATCCATTTTGATAAAGTGAATAAGCCAGGGGAGCAGGGAAAATAGAATTGCAGAGTGAAACAGTGGATACCATTAGAACTAGGTAGAGACGAGAGTTTTAGTATTCTGGCTTATCATTTGAAGGGCTTTGATACTTAGGCTGCATGGACAATTGTAGGACTGGGGTTGAAGGGAAAATAAGGTACTGGCTCCCAGCCCACCCACTCTGGCTCCAGTCAATTGCATATATCAAGGTCCGTAGAACCTTTGACACCCTAACAGCCTGGAAGTCCAAGCTCTATCTCCCTCTGTAAACAGCCAGCCCCTGGCCATCTTGGTTTAGGAAGCACACTGAGAGAGCATGCCCTGGTGAAGGAAGACACCTCAGGAAAAGGGGGTTGTATAGGCCCTGGGAATGGGAGTCTTCCCTTGAGGCAGAAAGTTCCTGGGTATTGAACTGTGGTCTGTAAAGAGGGAGGCAGGTCTAAGTGGGAAAATTCCTTGATCTCTTAGACTCATTACTCCATAGGAAGAAATATAGCCAGAAAAAGGCCATCAGGGTGGGCCCTCTTAAATGTGAGACCCAGGACTGGGGCCCAGGTTCCAGGTCTAAGGGAAGTACACTTGACAGGAAACTGACATTGCCCTTCTTAATAAAAGATCTAAATAATCAAGACCAGGACAGCTAACTGCAAAAGCCCCAACTGTCCAGTGGGGAAGAAGATAGCAACTCTAGGCAGCTGTTTGCAGGAAGAGAAAAGTAAGTCGAGGCAAACTCTCCAATGGGTCTCCATGTGACTCAGAATAAAATCATAGTTGTTGCAGTGGCTACAGGGCTATGCCAGATCTTCTACCCCTCTGTCATATGGTCTTTCTGACTTCATCTATCCCTGTCCCCATTCCCTGCCAGTACACTCTGCTCCATTCACATTGGCCTCCTTGCTGAACTTCAGAAATGCCGGGTGCATTTTCATTGGCTTTTTCTTCTGTGTGGAACACTCCTTGTGTGATGGTTAATATTGAGTATCAAATTTGATTGAAGGATGCAAAGAATTTTTTCCTGGGTGTGTCTGTGTGGGTGTTGCCAAAGGAAATTAACATTTGAGTCAGTGTACTAGGAAAGGCAGACTCACCCTTAATCTGGTTGGACACAATCTAATCAGCTTCGAGCACAGCCAGAATTAAAGCAGGCAGAAGAACGTGAAAAAACTAGACTGGTTTAGTAGTCTGGACAAGATCTTTCTCCTGTGCTGGATGCTTCCTGCCCTCAGACATCAAACTCCAAGTTCTTCAACTGTGGGACTCTAACGGGCTTTCTTGGTCCTCAGCTTGCAGACGACCTATTGTGGGAACTCACCTTGTGATCATGTGAGTCAATACTCCTTAATAAACTTCCCTTTATCTAGACGTCTATCCTCTTAGTTCTGTCCCTCTAGAGAACCCTTACTAATACACCCTGACAGCTACTTGTGTGCCCTTTGTACAAATGTCACCCTATCATCATTCACCTACCCTGAGCAGCCTATTTAAAATTGAACCCAGCACTCCTAATTCCTTCAATCCCTCTGCTGAGTTCACATACTACCCCCAACACCTGTCACCTTCTTGGATCCCTGATGATTTACGTATGAAGGGGTTTTTCTTTTCCTCTATCCCTGCCCTTGGGAATGTAAGCATCATAAACACAAGCTCCAGAACCCAAAGGAATGCTTGGCACATAGGAGATGCTAAACACATCTTTTTCAAATGAATGGAGTGACTTGAGTTTAGGTAAGTAGCAAAAAAAAAAAAAATAGGAATTATTTTAAAAGATTTAAAAAATGTTTCTGTCTCAGTAATCTGCCACTACAGAGGTAGTTTGCCATTGCAGAGGCAGCCTGCCATTGCTGAGGCAGTTCTAACTACACCAGTATAAACAGGACTGCTGGAAAATTCACACAGCTGCTGGGTGGAGCCCACAGCAGCTCAGCAAAGCCTCTGCAGGCAGACAGTGACCAGGCTGCCTCATCGCTGTACAAGGCAGCCCTGAGAAAAAGGCAGCAGCACAAGGGAAACTCATAAAGAAAGCCCTAACTTCCCAGGACACAGCACCTGGGAGAGAAAAAAAGGGGGAGTTTATGAGTTCTGCTGCAGCAGACTTAAACGTACCTGCCCAGCAACTCTGAATGAACAATGGAGCTCACAGCTCAGCACTTGAGCTCCTATAAAGCACAGACTGTCTCCTCAAGCAGCTCCCTGACCCCCATATATCCAACGAGTCACCTCATAAAGGAGAGCTCAGACTGTCATCTGGCGGGTATCCTTCTGGGGCAAATATAGCAGAAGAAGAAACTGACAGCAACCCTTACTGGCAGCTGCTGCAGGTGATTCCCAGGTAAGCAGGGTCTGGAGTGGACCTCAGCAGTCCTACAGCAGAGGGGCCAGACTGTTAGAAGGAAAACTAAGAAACAGAAAGAAATAACTTCATCATCAACAAACTGGACGTCCACTCAGAGACCCCATCTGAAAATCACCAACCACAAAGACCACACATAGATAAATCCACAAAGATGGGAAGAAACCAGCACAAAAAGGATGAAAACACCCAAAACCAGAACGCCCCTCCTCCTACAAGGGATCACAACTCCTCACCAGCAAAGGAACAAGGCTGGATGGACAATGAGTGTGATGAAATGACAGAATCAGGCTTCAGAAGGTGGGTAATAAGAAACTTCTGTGAGCTAAAAGAACATGTCCTAACCCAATGCAAAGAAACTAAGAACCTTGAAAAAAGATTTCACGCAATGCTAATGAGAATAACCAACTTAGAGAGGAATATAAGTGAGCTGAAAAACACAAGAACTTTGCGAAGCATACACAAGTTTCAACGGCCGAATTGACCAAGCGGAAGAAAGGATATCAGAGGTCGAAGATCAACTCAATGAAATAAAACGAGAAGGCAAGAGTTAGAGAAAAAAGGGTAAAAAGGAATGAGCAAAGTCTCCAAGAAATATGGGACTATGTGAAAAGACCTAATCTACGTTTGATGGGTGTACCTGAATGTGATGGAGAGAATGAATCCAAGCTAGAAAATACTCTTCAGGATATTATCCAGGAAAACTTCCCCAACCTAGCAAGGAAGGCTAATACTCAAGTTCAGGAAATACAGAGACCACCACAAAGATATTCCTCAACAAGAGCAACCCCAAGGCACATAATCATCAGATTCACCAGGGTTGAAATGAAGGAGAAAATGCTACGGACAGCCAGAGAGAAAAGTCGGGTTACCCACAAAGGGAAGCCCATCAGACTCACAGTAGATCTCTCAGCAGAAACCCTACAAGCCAGAAGGGAGTGGGAGCCAATGTTCAACATCCTTAAAGAAAAGAACTTTCAACCCAGAATTTCATATCCAGCCAAACGAAGCTTCATAAGTGAAGGAAAAATAAAATCCTTTGCGAACAAGCAAGAGATTTCATCAGCACCAGACCTTCTTTACAAGAGCTCCTGAAAGAGGCACTAAACATAGAAAGGAACAACCAGTACCAGACACTCCAAAAACATACCAAATGGCAAAGAGCAGCAACACAATGGAGAAACTGCATCAACTAATGGGCAAAACAGGCAGCTAGCATCAAAATGGCAGTATCAAATTCACACATAACAATACTAACCCTAAATGTAAATGGGCTAAATGCCCCAATCAAAAGACACAGACTGGCAAATTGGATAAAAAGCCAAAATACATCTGTGTGCTGTATCCAGGAAACCCATCTCACATGCAAAGATATACAAAAGCTCAAAATAAAGGGATGGAGGAAGATTTACCAAGCAAATGGAGAGCAAAAAAAAAAGCAGGAGTTGCAATTCTCATCTCTGATAAAATAGACTTTAACAAAGATCAAAAGAGACAAAGAAGGACATTACATAATGGTAAAAGGATTAATGCAACAAGAAGAGCCAACGATCCTAAATATATACGCACCCAATACAGGAGCACCCAGATACATAAGGCAAGTTCTTAATGACTTACAAAGAGACTTAGACTCCCACACGATAATAGTGGGAGACTTTCACATCCCATTGTCAATATTAGACAGATCAACGAGACAGAAAATTAACAAGGATATCCAGGATTTGAACTCAGACCTGGTTCAAGCAAACCTAATAGACATGTACAGAACTCTCCACCCCAAATCCACAGAACATACATTCTTCTCAGCACCACATCACAGCTACTCTAAAACTGACCACATAATTGGAAGTAAATCACTCCTCAGCAAATGCAAAAGAACGGAAATCATAACAGTCTCTCAGACCACAGTGCAATCAAGTTAGAACTCAGAATTCAGAAACTAACTCAGAACCACACAGCTTCATGGAAACTGAACAACTGGCTCTTGAATGTTGACTGGATAAACAATGAAATGAAGGCAGAAATAAAGA
>PVKV010039993.1:0-12609 GCA_004027835.1 Alouatta palliata
CATGTTCTTCACATGTACCCCCAAACCTAAAATGCAATAAAAAGTATATATTAAAAAAAAAAAAAAATCTGGAGACAACAGATGCTGGAGAGGATGTGGAGAAATAGAAACACTTTTACGCTGTTGGTGGGAGTGTAAATTAGTTCAACCATTGTGGAAGACAGTGTGGTGATTCTTCAAGGAGCTAGAAATAGAAATTCCATTTGACCCAGCAATCCCATTACTGGGTATATATCCAAAGGATTATAAATCATTCTGCTGTAAGGACACATGCACACGAATGTTCATTGCAGCACTGTTTACAATAGCAAAGACCTGGAACCAACCCAAATGCCCATTGATGATACGCTGGACAGGGAAAATGTGGCACATATACACCATGGCATACTTTGCAGCCATCAAAAACGATGTGTTTGTGTCCTTTGAAGGGACATAGATGAACCTGGAAACCATCATTCTCAGCAAACTGACACAAGAACAGAAAATCAAACACTGCATGTTCTCACTCATAAGTAGGTGTTGAACAATGAGAACACATGGACACAGGGAGGGGAGCACCACACACTGGGGTTTGTCAGAGGGGAAAATTGGGGAGGGACACTGGAGAGTAGGGATTTGAGGAGAGATAGCATGGGGAGAAATGCCAGATATAGGTGATGGGGAGGAAGGCAGCAAATCACACTGCCATGTGTGTACCTATGCAACAATCTTGCATGTTCTTCACATGTACCCCAAAACCTAAAATGCAATAAAAAAAAGAGGACCAAAAAAGGTCAAAAACCACAAAAAAATACAAACTTGATAAATTTACTAATTGCTGATGTCGACATCTTCCCTAAGCGGATCTGCCTACAGTCCTGACCCTTTGGCTTTTAGTAGGCCCTGTGAGAGGTAAAGTTGGCAATGCCCAGATCCTGCACAATATGGGAAGTCAGAAAAATTTGCTTACATAAAGCTGAGAGTCTGAAAGATAACAAATTTGGAGAAGAGATGAGCTAAAAAACACTCTCTTGCCCAGAGTGACACAGTATGGAAACTTCCCTGTCATAGCCTTTGCTCTGCATAGAAATGGAAAAAATCTACAATAGAATTTCTCTGTGAAAAACTGGCATAAACATATTTTTTGTGCAGAATTTACATTATCTAGGGAACCCCAAAATAAATTTAAAGTGATTCATGTTAGTTGTACCCCAGGCACTTGATAGAAGTAAATAAATAATCTCTGCAGAAGCACACCTTAAATATGTCTCAAAGGATTTCTTTAAATAGGTATCCAAAAATCATGAGTTCATTTTAATTGGCACTGCTAGCCATAATGAAGTAATCAGTATTGAATCTACCCTTCCACACCAATCAGTTATAAAGCTGTATTGTCAAGATTTTTATAGTCCATCGAGTATATGAATTAACTAGGTTTCTTCGCATAATGAAGTCCGAACAAGATACATTCTTATTTAGATGTGGTATACGTCACATTAGCAGTATCATACAGTAAAAATTAATAGAAATAGTGAAATAATAGGCTATTTAAGCAATTATTTGAGAACGTATTTAGTATCTGTATCCCATTAGATTATGATATCCATACATATATATGAGGGATTTTTTTATCATTACATCTTCAGAACCTAGCATGTGGCAAGGTATTCAATAGTATTTGTCAAATGAATAAGTGAACATGATAGGTATATTTGTCAGCAGAAATTTGACTGGGGTGTGGTAGCATAGTCTCTAAACCTCACTGACTTAAAAGAAACCTTTATATTTTTATGCATGATGAGTCCACTGATGGTTTGTGTAACTCTTTAAGGACAGTTTTCTTTCATGCACTAATTCAGGAATCCAGGTTGTTTAGATATTACAGATCTGTCAACTCAAATTTCAAATCTTCCCCCTGATTGATATAGCAGGGGACATAAAAAACAGAATTGTGCGAGGGCTTTTTATTATCATAGCCCAGAAGAAACACATGTTACTTCATATTATATTTAATGAATCAGAACTAGTCACATGATTATTTTTAATGGCAAGGAGGTCTGAGAAATATAGGAATAGAAATTTAGTAGCTAGTTGGCATGATTGTTTCTTTCTCCCTATTTATTCCATAAAAGTTAACAAAATGAACAAATGAATGAATGAATAAAGCTAGACTAACTGAAATGTATGTTCAAAACTTATCCTAGTCTCTGGCAATTAATGTCTACTACCTCCAGCTCTCCTATTTAATTAGTGTAAGTAATTGGCTGTTTCCTCTTAAGGCTGGTTTCTAGGTAATGCAGTGTTACATTTTTCTAGGTTCTGAAGTTTTAATTCCTATTCGTTTTACAAGTACGTAATGATACTGACATCTTTCATCAATAGGTACGTGTCTTTAACAACTTGCTCAGTGTGAATCATCTGCTTTAATGATGCTCACTTTTATCCTTGTTCATTCAAAGTCCATTACGATATGTAGTAACATAGGAGCCAAACAGCATATGGGCTCTTTGATGACCACATTTATAAGAGAAAGTCTACTCTATAATTTCATTCTTCATCCTTCAGAACAGTTTAAAAGGAGACTTTTAAACTTCGCCTTTTAAAGTCCTTAAATGTACACCAATTTGCTTTCTTAGACAGAAAGTGCCTGAAACATGTATTAATTTAATAATCATATTTTTAACAAAAGCAAGCAAGTTTTATAAGAAATAAAAGAAATATTATATAAAAAGGAAGAGAGCAGGTAAGAATTGTGTGTATAAAATTAAAAAAATGCTAATTGGGCTGCTAGAACCAAAGTTAAGTCAGACCTTTACATATTAATGAAAAGAAAATCAAAACTTTTTTGCTATTATACTCAGCATATTAAGAAAAATATATCCAGTATTGTATTTCCAACTCTGGGGTCTCTGAATGTTTGTAATGTCTTAAAGGTAATAATGGTTATATTCAGTATTTTTTAAAAATGATGAATATTATTACTGTTTCCCAAAGTTATACAAGCTAAATAAACAAAATTACTTGCTTTGGGATATATTTAGTTAGTGTAATACTGTTGGTCATTTTATGCTGAGGCAAACAGGGTAGTGGATGAACCATATTGACTAGATTTCAAATCCTGGTTCAATTACTTATTGAATTATATCTAGGGTACTTGAGCAAATTAATTTTTCATATTTCCAATTTTCTCATCTATAAAATGAAAGTCCTAACAACCATACACCACAGTTTTGAGGATTAATGAGATAACTCAATTAAGGTAGATCAACAAGTAATATAGCTTTTTCAAAACTAAAAGTGTATTGTGAAACTGTGGAGAATACAAGAAGCCAGAACATAAAATATTCCATAGACCTATGGTCTTCCAGAAAAGACCCTTTAAGAGAAAACAATAATAAAAGCATGAGAAATTTTGCCTTGTTCGTTGAAGTTTTTAGATGTCATTGCACATATCATATACAAGTAAATATTATGTTAATCTTGAAAATACTTACAGAGGTAGCCTGACACACAGTAGGTGCTCAGTAGTCATTTTTTTTTTCTGAACAATTTGCTTAATGGTTGGTTTTATGATTTATGGTGTTGTACTTAACAGATGTATTTTATTTAATTATATATGTAAGAGGTGTGTAATATAGCTCAGTTCATATACAAATAAACTGTAGGTGAAACTCCCTTTGTTTCACCCCTACTCCCTGCCCTCTAGGATGCCTAAGGAGGACATGGTGAAGAGCACGGTGCTTGTAGAGGAAAGAATCTTTTTTTCTTTCTTTTCTTTTCTTTTCTTTTTTTTTTTTTGAGACAGAGTCTTGCTGTGTCGCCAGGCGCCAGGCTGGAGTACAGTGGCGCAATCTCGGCTCACTGCAATCTCCGCCTCCTGGGTTCAAGCAATTCTGTCTCAGCCTCCCAAGAATCTGGGACTACAGGCGCGTGCCACCACACCCAGCTGATTTTTGTATTTTTTAGTAGAGACGGGGTTTCACCATGTTGGCCAGGATGGTCTTGATCTCTTGACCTCGTGATCCACCCTCCTCAGCCTCCCAAAGTGCTGGGATTACAGGCGTGAGCCACCACTCTCGGCTGAGGAAAGAATCTTTATTTAATGGATCTATGACAAAAGTCAGAAAAAGGAACTTCAAAGGTGGGTATACTGTATCCTAGGCCTGCCATAAGAGTGTTTCATGAAATGGATAGCTTAGAAAAACAGAAATTTTCAGTTTTTCAAGAAATCTCAATATTGTTTTCCATAGAGGTTATGCTAATTTACATTCCTCCCTACAGTGTATAAGCATTCCCATTTCTCCACATCTTTACCAAAATCTGTTTTTGTTTTGTTTCATTTTTTTTACCCTTTAGTAATAGCCATTCTGAATGGTGTAAGATGGTATCTCATTGTGGTTTTAATTTGCATTTCTCTGATATTAATAATTAGTGATGGTGAGCATTTTTTTTCATATGTTGGCCACTAATATGTCACCTTCTGAAAAATGTCTGTTCATATTGCATACACACTTTTTAACTGGGTTTTTTTTTTTTTTTTTTTTCCTTGTTGAGTTTGAGTTCCTTATAGATTCTAGATATTAGGCTTTTGTTGGATCCATAGTTTGCAAATATTTTCTCCCAATCTGTACGTTGTTGGTTTACCCTGTTGATTATTTCTTTTTCTGTGCAGACGCTTTTTAGTTTATTTAAGTCCCGTTTGCCTAGATTTTGTTGTGTTGTGTTTGCTTTTGAAGAATTAGTTACAAATTTCTATTGGCCTGGGCCATTGTCTAGAAGAGGTTTTCCTAAGTTTTTCTTCTAAGACTTTTATAGTTTCAGGTCGTCATGTTTTAAATTCATTTTGAGTTAATTTTTGTATATGGTAAGAGATATGGGTCTGTTTTCATTCGTCTGCTTATAGCTGTTCAATTTTTCCAACAGCATCTATTAAGTAAAATGTCTTTTCCCGAGTATACATTTTTGTTGACTTATTTAAAAATCAGTTGGTAGTAGGTATGTGACTTTATTTCTGGGTCCTTTATTGTGTTCCATTAATCTATGTGTCTGTTTTTACACCAGTGCCATACTATTTTGAGTCCTGTAGCCTCATAATATAACCTGAGGTCAGGTAATGTGATGCTTCCAGCTTTGTTCTTTTTGCTTAGGGTTACTCTGATTATTGAGGCTTCTTTTTTTTTTTTTTTGGCTCCAGAAGAATTCTAAGATTGTTTTTAATCTAATCATGTGAAAAATGATGTTGGAAATTTCATAAGAGTTTTACTAAATCTGTAGATTGCTCTGGGAAGTAAAGTCATGTTTGTATCAGTTTTTCTTATCCATCAGCATGGAATGCTTATTTATCTGTTTGTGTCATCTACAATTTGTTTCATCAGTAAAAATGAATAATTATATTTAAAAGAAACCTGCATTTTTATGTTTATCACAGGACCATTCACAGTAGCAAAGTCATGCAATCGACTGAAGTGTCCATCAATGAATGATTGAATAAAGAAAATATATAGTGTTATATACATATCTGTATAAATGACTACTATTCATTCATAAAAAATAATAAAATAACATCTTTCACAGAAACCTGAAGGGACCTGGTGACGATCATCTTAAGTAAAATAATAAAATAACTCAGAAACAGAAAGCCAATTCTGTATGTTCTCATTTATAACTTGTAGCTAAACAATGGTTACACATGAACATACAGGGTGGAATAATAAACATTGAGAACTCCAATGTCTATTAGGGTATATATGTGTGTGTGTGGGCAGGGGATGAGGGTTGAAAAATTAACTATTGAGTACAAAGTTTACTATTCAGATAATGAGCACATTGAAAACCTAGAATTCCCATTACCCAATATAACCATGTAACAAAACTTTATTTGTACCCCTAAATCTATAAATATTTTAAAATAAATAAAGCATACTTTAAAATGCAGAAATTTATTGTCTCGCAATTCTGGAGGCCAGAAGTCCAAAATGAAGTTGTTGACAGGATTACGCTCTCCTTGAAGGCACTAGCAAAGTATCATTTTTAGGCTTTTCTCATAGCCCCTTGTGACTACAGGCATTCATGTTTTGTAGAAGTCCTTCTTTTCCTTGTGGGTCTTTATATTTTCCTTTCTCTCTGTCTGCCTCTTCAAGGACATATAAAAGAAATAAGCACACCAGTTCTATTAAAAGCCCACTCTATTCCAGTATGATGTCATATTCACCTAACTAATTCCATCTACAACAATTCTATTTCTATAGAAAGATACATTCTGAGGTCCTGGGGGTTAGGGTTTCAACATACGAATTTTGGGGCCACATGCCTCAACTCTCTGTGTTTATAGTGAGAGGGTTAAATATTACAGGCAATAATTTAGAGCTCAAAGCATCTTTACCAATCGTATAAGACAGCTCTCTTACTTTCCCCATTAGGCCAATGAGATGAGGAAACTTGCTTGAAGTCATTTTGCTAATCACAAAATCAGACCAAAATTAAGCCACCCTTAACCTAGAGTCTTTTCTATCATAGTACATTAAACTAAACTTTGACTCTTAGGAATGTACATGTGTATGTGTAAGTTTTGGTTAGGGAGACCATTAGGGAATTCTAGTAGGGTTATTGTTCATTAGGGAATTCTAGTAAGGTTATTGTTCAGCGGAAAGCAAGAAACTCAATACTAATAACCATAATAGGTCATGAAAGAGAGGGGCTGAAGTAAGTAAAACTTGCCATTTTCTGCCTTTACCATACCTTGCATCCTTCGTACCTTGGAGTATGATGAGGAAGACGCGTTAATTATGGGGCAGAGAAGGAATAAACTGATAATGATATATAGCCAAAGGAATTACTTTTCATATAGAATGAAATATACTCTTGTGTTGTCTTCTATTTAGAGATCAGAAGCTTTAGGACTCCTTCTAATGGTAATTGCAACTTAAGTTTTAGATCCATCATTCCATTCAAGAACATCTGTTATAAATGTACTTATTCTTCTACTGATTAAATTACTTACTTTTTCTGATGAAAATATCAAAGTTTTTTTAACCCTAATACTACCATTATCATTGTGTTTTATTGTAAATATTTGTAAAGAGATACCTAAAACCTCATTCTTCTCATCTAGGGCATATGGCAGTGAAAAGAATACATCTAGGATGGGGATGTTTATATAAGTAAATTGTCCCACTGACATAAGAAATGAACATTCTTCTTTAATCTATCATTACTGTTATATTTATTACTTTATCTATAAAGATATCCTTGAATAATTGGGCTTTCAGGCGAGGTGTGACACTTGACTAATAGAATATGGCAATCCTTCTATTATCTGTGAAATGGGCTCACTTGTCATATTTATTTACGTTTGTCATTTCTTTCTTGAGTATATTGTATGATGGTGTGGTTTGTATTAGGAATGATTCCATTACTCAGGTACTAAGTATAGTGCCCAGTAAGTAGTTTTTCAGTCTATGTTCCCCTCCTTCCTATTCTTCCTCTACTACTAGTCCTCAGTGTCTATTCTTCCCAATTTTATGTCCATATGCACTTAGTGTATAGCTCCCATTTATAAATTATAACATGTGGTATTTGATTTTCTGTTTCTCTATTAATTTGCTTAGGATAATGACCTCCAGCTGTGTCTATGCAGCTGCAAAGAACATTGTTTCATTCCTCTTTATGGCTGTGTAGTATTCTATTTTATATATGTACCACATTTTCTTTATTCATTTCACTACTGATAAACACCTAGATTGATTCCATGTCTTTGCTATTGTTAACAGTGCTGTAATGAACATACAAATGCATGTGTCTTTGGTAGAACAATGTATTTTTCTTTGGATATATACCCAGTAATGGGATTGTTGGGTCAAGTGTGTTCTTTTTTATGTTTTTTAGGAAATCTCCAAACTGCTGTCCATAGTGGCTAAACTAATTTACATTCCTACCAACAGTGTTTATGTGTTTTGTTTTCTCTGCTGTCTCACTAGCATGGTTTTTTCACACTTTTTAATAATTACCATTCTGACTTGTGTGAAATGGTGTCTCATTGTGGTTTTGATTTGCATTTCTCTGACAATTAGTTATGATGAGCATTATTTCATATGTTTGTTAGCCACATATATGTCTTCTTTTGAGAAGTGTCTGTTTGTGTCTTATGCCCATTTTTAAAATTGGGTTATTTGGGTTTTTTTCTTATTGATCTATTTAAGTTCCCTGTAGATTCTGGATATTAGACCTCTGTTAGATACATAGCTTGCAAATATTTTCTCCCACTCTGTAAATTGTCTTTTATTCTGCTGATACTTTCTTTTGCTATGCAGAAGTTCTTTAGTTCAACTAAGTCACACTTGCCAATTTTGGTTGCAATTTCTTTTGAGGACTTAGCCATAAATCATAAATTCTATGCCAAAACCAACGTTGAGAAGGATTATTTCTAGGTTTTCATCTAGAAATTTTATAATTTGAGGTCCTACATTTAAATTATTAGTCTATTTTGAGTTAATATTTTTATATGTTGAAAAGTAGGGGTCCGTTTTTATTCTTCTGCATATGGCAAGCCAGTTATCCAGCATAATTTGTTAAATTGCTTGTTTTTGTAAAAATTTTAAAATATTAGATGGTTGTAGGTGAACAACTTTATTTCTGGGTTTCCTATTCTGTTTCATTGAAATATTTGTGTGTGTATTTTTTGTATGAGTACCATGCTGTTTTGGTTACTGTAGCCTTATACTATAGTTAGAAGTTCAGTAATGTGATGCTTCCAACTTTGCTACTTTTTTCATAGGATTTCTTTGTCTATTCAGGCTCTTTTTGGGTTCCATATAAATTTTACAATTTTTTTTTTCTATTTTGTCGAAAACATAACATTGGTAATTTGAAAGAAATAGTGTTGAATTTGTAAAGTGCTTTGGGTAGTACAGCCATTTTAACAATATTGATTTTTCCAGGTCTTGATTATGGAATATTTTTGCTTTTTTTGCATCATCTCTGATTTTACAGTGTTTTGTAGTTCTCCTTGAAGACATTTTTCTCCTCCTTGGTTAGATGTATTTATAGATATTTCTTGCGTGTGTGTGTGTGTGTGTGTGTGTGTGTTTGTCTATCATAAATAGGATTGTATTCTTGATTTGGCTCTCAGCTAGAATATTATTGGTGTATAGAAATGTTACTTATTTATATACATTGATTTTATATCCTGAAATTTTACTGAAGTCAAATTTCAATGACTTTTCTTTTGACAGAGTACTTAGGGTTTTTCTAGGTTTAGAACAATACAGCCAGCAAAAAGAGACAGTTTGACTTCTTCTTTTCCTATTTGGATGATTTTTATTTCTTTTTCTTGCCTGATTGCTCTGGCTAGATCTTCCAGCACTATGTTGAATGGGAGAGGTGATGGTGAGCATCCTTCTCTTGTTCCAGTTCTCAAGAGGAATGCTTCTAGCGTTTGTCCATTCAGTATGATGTTGACTGTGGGTTTGTCTTAGATTTCTCTTACTATTTTGAAGTATGTTCCCTTGATGCCTAATCTGTTGAAATTTTTAATTAGGAAGGGATGTTGAATTTTATTGAAAGCTTTTTCTGCATATGTTGAGATGATCATATGCTTATTGTCTGTGATTTTGTCTATGTGGTAAATTACATTTTTTGATTTGTTTATGTTGAGCAAACCTTACATGCTAGGAATAAATCCTACTTGATATGATGAATTAACTTTTTAATGTGCTACTGGATTCTGTTTGCTAGTATTTTTCAGGATTTTTGTGTCTATGGTCAGCAAGAATATTGCCCTGAAGTTTTCGCTTTTCATTGTGCCTCTGCCAGATTTTTGTATCAGAATTACTCTGGCTTCACATAATGAGTTAAGGAGGATCCCCACTTCCTCTATTATTTGTGGAATTGGTACCAGCAGAATTGGTATCAGTTCTTTTTTGTACGTCTGGTAAAATTCAGCTGTGAATTCACATGGTTCAGGGATTTTTTAGTTGGCAGGTATTTTATTTCTGATTCAATTTTGGAACTTCTTATTGGTCTCTTTGAAATTTCACTTTTTTCCTGGTTCAATCTTGGGAGGTTGTGTGTTTCCAGGAATTTATCAATTTCCTTAGATTTTTTAATTTGTATGCATATAGCCATTCATACTAATCTTGAAGGATCTTTTGTATGTCTTTGAGATATCTTATAATATCATGTTTGTCATTTTCAATTGCACTTATTTAAATCTTCGTTTTTTTCTTTGTTATTCTAGCTAGTAGTCTATCCATCTTGCTTATTCTTTTGCAGAACCAACTCTTCATGTTATTGATTTCTTTAATGGATTTTTACATTCCAATTTTATTCAGTTTTTCTCTGATTTGTTTTTGTTTAGTGTTGAAAGATTTTCTTGATATTTATTTCTATTTTGATTGCACTGTGGTCAAAGTGTGTGTTTGGTATGATTTTTTTTTTAATTTATTGAGACTTGCTTTATGAGCAAGCATGTGGCTAACCTTAGAATACGTTTCGTGTGTGGATGAGAAGAATGCATACTCTGTGATTGTTGGGTGGAGTATTCTGTAGATGGCTATTAGGCCCAATTGGTTAGGTTCTAGTGTAAGTTCAGAATTTCTTTGTTAGATTTCTGCCTTGATCACCTAACACCGTCAGTGGGGTGTTGAAATCCTCCATTATTTTGTGATTATTTAAATCTTTTTGTAGGTTAAGAAAAACTTGTTTTATGAATCTGAGTGATCCAATGTTTGATATTTATATATTTAAAATAGTTAAATATTTTTGTTTAATTGACCTCTTTAAAATTGTAAAATGTCTTTCTTTGTCTTTCCTGATTGTTATGGGTTTTAAAGTCTGTTTTATCTAATATAAGAATAGTGACACCTGCTCTTTTTTGTTTTCTATTTGCATGATAGGTCTTTGTCAATCCCTTTACCTTGAACCTGTAGGTGGTGTCACACGGGAGATGGATTTCTTGAAGTCAGAGGAAAGTGTGGTCTTGCCTTTTTATGCAGCTTGCCACTTCATGCCTTTTATGTGGGGGCGTTTAGGCCACTTATACTCAGTTTTGTTATTAAAATGTAAGATTTTGATTGTTGTCATGTTATTAGCTGATTGTTTTGTAGACCTGATTGCATAGTTTCTTTATATTTTTTGTGGGTTATGTGCTTACATGCTTTTTATGGTAACAGGTATCAATCTTCATTTTTATCTTTAGCATTCCCTTAAGGTCCTCTTGTAAGGCTGATCTGGTTTTAACAAATTTCCTTAATGTTTTCTTGTCTGAGGAGGATTTAATATCCATAACTTACAAAGCTTAATTTAGTGGATTATGAAATTCTTGGTTGGAATTTCTTTTCTTGAGCATACTGGAAACAGTCCCACATTCTCCTCTGACTTGCTGCTAGCCTGATGAAAGTCCCTTTATAAGTAATCTAATCTTTCTCTCTAGCTGCCTTTAAGACTTTTTCTTTCATGATGACCTTGATCAGTCTCATGACTATGTGTCTTGAGGGTAGTCATTCTTTAATAGTATTTCACAGAAATTATCTACACTTCTTGAATTTACATGTCAACTTCTATAGTGATATTGGGGACATTTTCATGGGCTATGTCCTCAAATATGTTTTCCAAGTTGCTTACTCTCTCCTTCTCTCTCAGGAATGCCAATGAGTCATAGATTTTTTTCTCTTTACATAATCACATATTCTCAGGGGTTTTATCTGTTTTAAAAAAATGCTATTTTCTTTATTTTTGTCTGACTGAGTTTATCTGAATAACCAGTCTATGAGCTCTGAGATTATTTTTCTTCAGCTTGGTCTATGCTGTGGTTAGTGCTTCAAAGTGTGTTAACGAAAGTCTTCTAGTAAAGTTTTCAATTCCAGAAGTTCAGCTTGGTTCTCTCTTAAAATAGCTATTTTATTTTTCAGCTTGGATCATTTTACTGAACTCCTTAGATTCCTTGGATTGGGTTTTGATATTTTCCTGAAACTTGGTGAGCTCTCTTGCTATCTAGGTTCTAAATTCTTTGTCATTTTGGTAATTTTAGTCTGCTTAAGAACAATTTCTTAGGGACCAGTGTGCTTGTCTGGAGGTAAGGGAACTCTCTGGCTTCTTGAATTGACAGAGTCCTTGCACAGATTCTTTCTCATTTGAGAGAGCTGCTGTTTCTTTAGTTGTGTGTGCGTGTGTGTGTGTGTGTGTGTATGTGTGTGTATATATATGTGTGTTTATATGTGTGTATGTGTGTGTATATATGTGTATGTGTGTGTATATATGTGTGTGTATATATATGTGTATGTGTGTGTATATATGTGTGTGTATATATGTGTGTGTATATATGTGTATGTGTGTATATATGTATGTGTATATATGTGTGTGTATATATGTGTATGTGTGTGTATATATGTGTGTGTATATATATGTGTATGTTTGTGTGTATATATGTGTGTGTGTATATGTGTGTGTGTATATGTGTGTGTGTGTATATATGTGTGTGTGTGTATATGTGTGTATGTGTGTGTATTTATGTATATGTGTGTGTATATGTGTATGTGTGTGTATATATGTGTGTGTATATATATGTGTATGTGTGTGTATATATGTGTGTGTATATATGTGTATGTGTGTGTATATGTGTGTGTATATATGTGT
>PVKV010039994.1:0-12596 GCA_004027835.1 Alouatta palliata
TCCCTTCTACCTTCCCTTCCTCCTTCACTTCCCATGCCTTCCACCTTCTCTTCCCATCCGCCTTCCCCTTCCTTTCCCTTCCACCTTCCCTTCCTTTACCCCTTCCTGTTCTTTCCCTTCCCTTCTGCCTTCTCTTCCCTTCAGCCTTCCCTTCCACTTTCCCTTCCCATTCCTTTTGCCTTCACTTCTCTTCCCTTCTACTTCCCTTCCTTTTCCTTCCACCTTCCCTTCTCTTCCCTCTGCCTTTCCTTCTCTTCCCTTCCTTTCCCTTCCATTCTCTTCCCTGCCTTCCTTCCCTTTCCCTTCAGCCTTCCCTCCCCTCCCCTTCCGCCTTCCCTTCCCTCCCCCTTCCACCTTCCCTTCCCTCCCCTTCCACCTTCCCTTCCTTTAGACCTTCCCTTCCCTTCCTGCTTCCCTCATCCAGTCCTGTCCCATCCCATCTGCAGCACTGATCCTCCTGCTTCAGCCTCCCAAGTAGTTGGGACTATAGGCACCCACCACCATACCTGGCTAATTTTGTGTAGTTTTAGTCGAAACGGGGTTTCACTATGTAACCAAGATGGTCTCGATCTTCCAATCTAATGATCTCCCCCCCTTGGCCTCCCCAAGTGCTGGGATTACCCACATGAGCCACCGCAATCAGTGAGATGGACATTTTTCTTGCCAGTATTATACAATGATTTCCAAGGCACACTGGGAAAAAGTATAAAATTATAACCAGCCCATCAAACCTGTTTAGGGAGAGGCTAAACTAGGCACTTAGCTCAAAACAAAGAAATCTGCCGACTTACTATATGGTATACTACATGGGTAGCACAAGGAAGGGTTTGGCAAAAACTGAAGGTGGGGGATAGGCACAGTGGCTCACGCCTATAATCCCAGCACTTTGTGAGGCCAAGGTGGGTGAATCACTTGAGGTCAGGAGTTCAAGACCAGCCTGACCAACATGGTAAAACTCCATTTCTACTAAACATACAAAAATTAGCTGGGTGTGGTGGCTGGCACATGCCTGTAACCCCAGCTACTTGGGAGGCTGAGGCAGGAGAATCGCTTGAACCTGGGAAGCAGAGGTTGCAGTGAGCCAAGATTGCACCACACTGCACTCCAGCCTGGGTAACAGAGCAAGACTGTCTCAAAAAAAAAAAAAAAAAAAAAAAAAAAAAAAAAAAAAAGGCTGGGTGTGGTGGCTCAGCACTTTGGGAGGCCTAGGCAGATGGATCACCGGAGGTCAGGAGTTTGGTAGCAGCCTGGCCAATGTGGTGAAACCCCATCTCTACAAAATACACAAAAATTGTGGTGACAGGTGCACATAATCTCAGCTACTCGGGAGGCTGAGGCAGGAGAATTGCTGGAACCCAGGAAGGGGAGGTTGCAGTAAGCCGAGACTGCAAAACTGCACTCCAGCCTGGGCGAAAACAGCGAGACTTCATCTCTAAAAGCAAACAAAAACCCCAAAAACTCATGGGGGGACTGGGAAGACATTTGGGAAACCAGCCTTGGGTGAAGGTGGTGGTGAAGAATGAGCTCCCATCTTGAATTTGGGGTGCTGTGGAGAGCAGCATGCAGGTTGCAGGGGAGTCTGAAGGCCCAACTGCCTCTGGTTAGGGTTGGAGGAGCCTGCCTGGGCTGAGGTGGCCTGCTGGGGCCCAGACCCAGAACACCTGGGAGGGGTGGAGAGGAAGTGATTCAAAACCACGTATGCCGGATATGTCCCGATTACGGCAACATCAGCCAAACTGCCAACCAGTTCCTCTCCTGGCCCCTATGGGCACTCCCCTTCAAGTAGCTGGAGAGACCTTCTGGGGTGACAGGTGGACAGATCAGGAGCATGCTCTGGGCCCCTCCCTCAGGATCAGGTTCAAGCTCAGCTTCCTGGCTAGCCCCTCCCTCCAGGGAGCCAGAGGCCTGCCCTGCACTCACCGGCTGCTCAGGTTCAACCCAGACCTTTCCCCTGAGGCTTCTTCAGCCCTGGGTGACCTTGAGCTCAGGGTCAGCTTCTGCCGTGCTGGGGATGGTAGCTTTCAACAGCGCTAGGCTGGCCTGGGTGCAACCTCTGTGCACTCTGGCTCAAAACCTGCCTTTCTCCTGCCAACCCCCTAAGGCAGAGGGAATGACTGTCCCTGCCTTATAAGGTTCTGGGTTGGGAGGGAGGTACTGAATTAGTAATAGCTCACATTACTGTTCGAGGTGCTTTAAATGCCATACGTGGTAAGGACTATCCCATTTGACAGATGAACAAACTGAGGTGAAGATGAACTTACCCTAAGTCATGCAGCAGCGAGTAGCAGCAGAACTAGGCTTGGAGCCTTGGCGGGCATGCTCTTACCTGCCATGTGTAGAACCTGCTGCTCTGGGGACACGTGGAAGGCACCAGGAAGCGCTGCACATGCGTCAGTTAGCTTGTTACTTAGCAAGCAGACACCCTTGGAGTAACCCCCAGGAAACCAGCCTGGGTGCAATGTGATGACAAGAAAGTGGAAGGAAGGGGTTAGTTCAAAGTCCTTTTGATGGGGGAGGGGAGTGTCAATTCTGACTGCAGAGGGCGTGGCAGGCAGGGCAGGAGGAGCTTGAGGGGCCTGGGGAGGGTCTGAAGCAGCCACTGTGGGAACGGGGCAAGACGATGGCCCACGCCTCTGTCGGACATCAGCGCCCAGCCTGGCAGACTCGGGGTACTCACCTGAGGGCAGCCCTGCGCAGGTGGGGACACAGCAGCAACCTTCCATCTCCAGTTAAAGCAAGTTTAAGACTCAGCTGCCTTGCTTTGACGAAATACTTTAAGAAAACCTGTAAGGAACAGCAGACCCTCACCCAATGGGCAGAAAAGCAGCGGAGGAGGAGTCTGCGTCAGTAACAGGAACCTGCAACTTCGCAGAGGGAGGGGCCACCAGCATGACAGAAACCCGGAGCAAAAAGTGGCTATCAGATCTGGAGGGGCTGGGATTCCCTTCCAGAATCTGCAAACCTCGGAGGAAAACATCATCAGAATGAGAAATAGGAAACAATAAAATCACTTTAATGTGCTGCTGTTCATTTTGGAAGGTCATTACAGTATCATTTGCAAAGTTCAACAAGGAACGATGCCACTGGATGGCTGTGTCCCGGGCATCACCAAGATGAGCTAGCTGCTTTCACCCCACCAAATCCAGGGTGCAGACAGCTACAAGCCCAAGTGGCTAGGGAGTATGGAGGGGACCAGGTTTAGCTGTGATGAAAGTACCTGGCTGTGGGCTGGGGGGTGGGAGTGCAGGGCAGCCGGGGACCCCCTGGCCCCAGACTCAGGTTGGGAAGTGCCCAGCGGAGGCCACACAGTCCCAGCACCAAGTAATGGAGTCCCAGCGGTTCTACATCCTGAAAAGTGACATGTGAGCCGTTTCCTAGCAAAGTCCTCTTCCACCGTGTTCTGGATGAGGCCTGGGATTCTTCCAGTTTCATGAAGAAGGTGCAGAAGGTAGAAGGAGTGGGGACTCGGGCATGGCTGCAGCTGCACTCGGCCCCCTCGGTCGTCAAGTCCAGGTGAGGGCCTGGGTGGGCACAGACAGAAGAGCAGCTCCTCATCCTGTTCCCTGGCTGGGCTCTCGCTCGATCCCTGGGAAGCTACAGATGAAGGCCTCTGGGAAGCCAGCCAAAGCCAACCAGAAGGTCATTTTGGTTAAGTCTGACATACCATGTTAGTTTCTCTGGACCTGGGTGAGAACTGGCCCCCGGGGAAGGACTGTTTGCCAGTGCCAGTTCTCCAACGGGGCTGTTGGTTCCCAGTCTCCTGTCTCGGAGACAAAGAAGCAGCCGGGCTATTCCAAGTGTAATGAGTACAAAGCCAGTCCAAATCCAGGCCAGCTGAGATGCACACTCTCTGGGGTCTGCTGCCACTTGGCCAGCTATCTGACAAGCAGGCCTCAGCCTCAAACAGGGGAAAACAAAGTGCACCTAATCCCTGGGTGTCACCCTGCCCTGCTCACTGCCCCAATCAAGTCAACACACAGGCAGCAGGTGTTAGTAAACTTCGTCCTGGGGTGGGTCACTGCAGATGGCATGTCCTTGCTTCTCAGTACCAAATCACCATTTTTGATGCTGATGCAGGGGTCCATTAAAGCCACTTAAGGGCCAGGCACAGTGGCTCACACCTGTAATCCCAGCACTTTGGGAGGCTGAGGTGGGCAGATCATGAGGTCAAGAGATCAAGACCATCCTGGCCAACATGGTGAAACCCTGTCTCTACTAAAAATACAAGAAATTGAGCTGGGTGTGGTGGCACACACCTGTAATCCCAGCTACTCGGGAGGCTGAGACAGAATTGCTTGAACCCAGGAGGCAGAGGTTGAAGTGAGCCGAGACTGCACCACTGCACTCCAGCCTAGGCGACAGAGCGAGAGACTGTCTCAAAAAAACAAAAAACCGTTTTATGTTTTCAAAAGAACCACCAAGAGGGAGGGTTCAGGCACATTTTTTCTTTCTGTATCATCCTAGGATGATGGGGAAATTTTCCCAAAACCATGTGATTGCTGGTATTAGACTAGGGGGCTGGGGGTCGGTGGGGAAGACCTTTTGTGGGAAGCGTTCTTCTGAGTCATTCTTGACAAATGTTTTCTCCTTCCTTCTGGAAGCCTCTGGCACTGGAGGTAGAGGCATGGTGTGTCAGGGGTGGAGGTCCAGACTGCATGTGCCTGGCACAGGGAGCATAGCCTGGCTGGGCTGGCTGTGGGTGGGTGAGCACGTGTGGGCGGGCCCTCGGCTCTGGCCAACGAATGCCCCACGCTGCCTTGTCAGCCGGGACCCCCCGCTTCCTGCTCCGGTGTCAGAAGAGCTCTTCACAGATCCTGCGTGTGTCCTCAGGCGCCGTCACGGAGTGGCCCACGGTCCTGGGGTCTGTGAAGATCTCATGGTCGTTGCCACCCTGGAAAGACACCAAGTGCAGATGAAGTCTCCCTCCCGTTTGTCCCGGGCCATTGCTGATGTGACCCAGGAGCCCAAAACTACCAGAAAAACAAGACTTAAGTGGGCAGAGAGAATTTCTTCAGCTACCTTCCTCTTAGCTGCTAGGAGAAGAACATGAGTACAATTGTTATTGAGAAGAGATTTATAACCTTCCCTTGAACTGCAATTTGGCTTGGAACATGTAATTATGCCTATGAAAGACATCACGACGTTCTTTCGAAGATCTGTCTAAGGCTTACTTTTATATAAAGAAGGCATCAGCGAGTGACAGTATTCTCACAGCCATCAGTTTTTTTAAGCTATGCTCACACTTTTCTAACAAGTCACAAGGGGGTATCAGGAGGGCAGAGAGCTGGGAGCAGGACTGCCAGGGATCTTCCTGTGATGAGGGACATGGCGACATCAGTGGTGATGGTAGCCTCTGCTCATGTGTGACTTTGCACACCTGGAACATGGCCAAGTCAATGGAGGAACTCAGCTGATTTGATTTTAATTTAAATGCCCCGCATGGGCTGGGCGTGGGGCCTCATGCCTGTAATCCCAGCACTTTGGGAGGCTGAGAAGGGTGGATCACTTGAGGTCAGGAGTTCGAGACCAGCCTGGCCAACATGCCAAAACTCCACTTCTACTTAAAATGCAAAAATTAGCTGGGCGTGGTAGCCCACGTCAGTAATCCCAGCTGCTCAGGAGGCTGAGGCAGGAGAATTGATTGAACTTGGGAGGTGGAGGATGCAGTGAGCTGAGATGGTGCCACTGCACTCCAGCCTGGGTGGCAAAGCGAGACTCCATCTTAAAATAAATAAATGGCCCCACATGACTGGGGTCCGAGCTGCTGGCTAAGTGCAGGATCTCTGGAGCAGGTGGCCTGGGTTGGATGCTGGTTCTCCCACTGACCGTCGGTGTGGCTGTGGCAACTCCCCGTCTCCCACGGGGTCATGGCGGAACCTTGGCCAGAGCTTTGTGGCCAGAAGTTCAGGAGATGATGGTGGGGGTCACACCTTGGTAAGATGGGGAAACTGAGGCCTGAGAAAGCCTGCAAGGGCCCATGTCTAGGAGGACCTGGGCATGTTCTGCCAGAGTCCTGTGCCTGAGCTGAGTGCTCCAATCTGTGTCCCCATCGCCCCCACTGATCCTGCTGGGCTCAGGTTAGTGAATCAGGCTACCTGCTGCTCCCGCAACCCTGAGCCCCGCAGGAAAGCCCCTGCTTTTCGCATCGTGGAAGTGCTATATTTTCCTTATAAAATTGGATAAACACTCTAACTCAAACCTTAAGATAATCTATGACTGGTTTACAACACAATGAACACAACCGCAGAGAAAAGGGAGTTTACTTATAAAGCACTGAGCTTGAAGCCAACGTGGAAACCATGATTTCTGTACAGAAAATCTCACATCCTTTTCAAGAACAACTCTGCAATTTTCATTTGTAAGAACCTATCCCTGGGCAGATGGCTTCCCCAGGTGGAGGTGAAGTTTCAGGCTTCAGAAGGGAATGTCACTGGGCCCAGGGAGCGCTGGATGGAGTCAGGTTAGGAGGCCATGAACTTGCCATCTCTTCCAGTCCAGCCACTCGGAAGCCTGCCAGGGCCTTGCACTGGCCTCACACACTTTTGTACCACAAAGAGCCTGAGGCCTTCAGACAGCCCTGTATTTCATGGCCACCATCTGCTACCTATGTGAATACATGTGAAATCAGTTCTGGTAATTCTGATTTTGCCTTTTTTTCTCTTTGGACATAGGGTCTTGCTATGTTGCCCAGACTGGGCTCGAACAAACCTCCTGCCTCAGCCTCTCAAGTAGCTGAGACAAAGACTGTGTACCACAGTGACAAGCTAGTTCTATTAATTCCTTTTTTTTTTTTTTTTTTTTTTGAGCAGAGTCTTGCTCTGCCACCCAGGCTGGAATGCAGTGGCGCGATCTTAGCTCACTGCAACCTCCGCCTTCCAGGTTCAAGCGACTCTCCTGTCTCAGCCTCCTAAGTAGCTGAGATTACAGGCACGTGCCACCATGACCGGCTAATTTTTTAAATTTTTAAGTAGAGGCGCAGTTTCACCATGTTGGTCAGGCTGGTCTTGAACTCCTGACCTCAGGTGATCTGCCACCCCTCAGCCTCCCAAAGTGCTGGGATTACAGGCATGAGCCACCATGCCTGGCCCTAATTCTTATAATTAAAAAAATATTTCTTTCAAGAATGGCATGGTGGATAAAAGTCAGGGAGAACCTAACAAAGGCACAGCATAGCTGGGTGTGTGGCGGGTGCCTGTAGTCCCAGCTACTTGGGAGGATCAGGCAGGAGAATCGCTTGAATCCTGGGGGGCTGAGGTTGCAGTGAGCTGAAAACACACTACTGTACTCCGTCTCAAAAGAGAAAAACAAAAAACCAAAGGCATGACCAACTCTCACATGCCTCAGAAGAGCCAAACATCCTCCCCCTCACTCAGGGACTTGGGGGGGGGGTCAGTATGCACACATCAACATGACACACCTTTCTAGAACACCTACTACCTGCCAGGCATTGCTTTAGCAGCTAGAGATACAGCGCAGGCCAAACCCACTCACAGCTGTCTTGGGAGCCTGTGGTCTGGTCGGGGAGACCAGCCATGAGAAGACAGCTCTTGGCGCCTTCTTGGGCAAAGGCAGGGAAGGACTGCCAGGACTGCAGGGTGAGGGAACCCTGGCACCTGAGGGAACTGAGGGGACAGGCCTTGTGGCCATCAGAGAAGAGGCTGAAAAGGGAGGATGGGCAGCGGCTGGGCCAGGTCACAGAGGGTCTCATAGATTGTGACAAGGAGCTGGGATATCACGGAAAGCCACCTGAAGGCTGCAAGCCCGGGTCATGATCAGATTACAACAGGATCTCTCTCGAGAACAGGTGGGGGCTGAGGACGCAACTGAGGGCAGCTGTTAGGAGGCTCCTGCAGCCAGCCAGGGTACAGAGAAGACAGAGGCCACTGCCTGCGGAGAGACCCCCGAAGCACAAAGGGTTCATGCCAGTCCCCCTACAGCTGCTAGGCCTGCCCTTCCCTGCAGATGTCACATGCAAGGGACAGGAGTCTCCCGTAGTCCTGCTGGGGGTTGGCGGGGAGATGTCTGTGGACTCTGAGTGAGCTGTGTGCATGTAACTTGCTGACACTTAATAAAGCTAGGTCTGGAGAATCAAAGCACATCCAGGAAGGCGAAATCCTCCTGACCCTAGCTGTGGGAGCCTCACTGGGTCACTTCTCAGCTCCACCCCCTTTCAGAGAGTGGCAAGGCTGGCAGGAGAATCTGTATCACAAACACAACCTGCCTCAGGCCTTCCTTTTTCTCCCACCAAGGGTCTGCTTCCTCCTTTGTGACTCTCGAGAGAGAGCGTGGCGGGCTCCTTCCCAGGGTGCAGCCTTCTAGGGGCTGTGTGGAGCTTGCATACCAGAGTAGGGGCAAGGCAGGAGCGGACCCTAAACAAAATGGAATGAAAGCTGGCTGCCCTCTAGAATAATAAGCCTTCAGAGAACCGGAAATTTCAAATGCTAGATTTGCATATGCAGTAAACGTTACTTGATTCTGGTTGGGGAACGCAGCCACCCGCCAGCTCCGTGAACAAAAACCCTGCTTCCCTGGAGAGGGAGGGAAGTGGGGAGGCCTGAAAGAACGATCCAGTTTCTCGTTACAGTGTACCTGACCGGCACCAAAGGGAGGCCACGGCTCAGTGAAATCGGCGCATTAATATTTAAATCCCTAAAAGGCCCAAAGTCTGCAGATGAAACAGAAGATGTAGTGTTGGCCAGGTTCAGATGCTGGGGGGCTGAAGAGTCTCCCCGCCCCAGCCCATTTCTGTACATGCTGTGGCTGACCTGTGCAGCGTGGTAGTGAGCCCCAGTCGTCCAGACGAACATCATCATGGATCATAGCCTGCGTGAACTGCTTAGCTGGCTAGACTGCGGCGGGTGCGTGCTGTGTGTACACCTCCTAGAGCACAGATGGACTCTCTGTAGCTTGTGGTCGGGACTCTTATTTAAATTTATTTTTGAGACAGGTTCCCACTCTTGCCCAGGCTGGAGTGCAGTGGTGGGATCATGTCTTACTGCAGCCTCCACCTCCTGGGCTCAAGTGATCCTCCCACCTCAGCCTCCTGAGTAGCTGGGATGACAGGCATGCACCACTATCCCTGACTAATAGTTGATTCTTGCTGTGGATGTTTGACTGTTTAACAAGTATTTACCAAATTTCTAGGTATTACGGATGCAGGGGCTGAAACTGCATTTGAAAAAATTGTAACTGAGAAAACGATGGTGAAAGAGAGATGACCTGACTCCATCTAGCTTCTAACCTCAAAGCTGCCCTTGTTCATTCCTGGGCATAGGCTGAATTAACTTTGGGAGAAATTTATAGTTCAACTTTGTGTTTTTTTGTTTTTGGAGACCGAGTCTCATTCTCTTGCCCAGGCCGGAGTGCAGTGGCGCGATCTCAGCTCACTGGAATCTCCGCCTCCCAAGGTTCAAGCGATTCGCCTGCCTCAGCCTCCAAAGTGGCTGGGACTATAGGCACACACCACCACACCTGGATAATTTTTCTATTTTTAGTAGACACGGGGTTTCACCATGTTGGCCAGGCTGGTCTCAAACTCCTGGTCTCATGTGATCTACCCGCCTCAGCCTCCCAAAGTACTGGCATTACAGGGGTGAGCCACCATGCCTGGCCTATAGTTGAACTTTGAAACAAAGACGGTAACAGCTCTTTTCCCGAAATAAACCCCCTTCTTGCCTGGGGACCAGTCTGTCTTTGTAGGACTAACACATTCACTACAAGATTAAAAATTATGGCTTAGGAGCCATGCATCCTCGGGCTACAAGAGGCTGAACCTTCCCAAGCTGCTCCTGGAAATAGTATCACTGTCGTGAAACCAACCTAAGATTATGCCCATTTTGCAGACCCTGCATTCTGATGCAGCAGTTGATGCCACACAGACAGTTCAGTCAGTTCTTTGATCAACCACTTCTTTGATCCCACCTGGGAACAGAGATAGCAAGAAAAACTCACTTCCACCCATGATTTCATCTCCGTGCTCACCAATCAGCAATCCCCACCTCCAGAGCCCCTAACCACCAAGTTATCCTTAAAAACTCCGATCCTCAGGGCAGCCAGAGAGAAAGGTCGGGTTACCCACAAAGGGAAGCCCATCAGACTCACAGCAGATCTCTCAGCAGAAACCCTACAAGACAGAAGAGAGTGGGGACCAATATTTAACATCCTTAAAGAAAAGAACTTTCAACCCAGAATTTCATATCCAGCCAAACTAAGCTTCATAAGTGAAGGAAAAATAAAATCCTTTGCGAATAAGCAAGTATTCAGAGATTTCATCACCACCAGGCCTGCTTTACAAGAGCTCCTGAAAGAGGCACTAAACATAGAAAGGAACAACCAGTACCAGCCACTCTTTACCACTCGGTAAACAGCATCAACACAATGAAGAAACTGCATCAACTAACGGACAAAACAGCAAGCTAGCATCAAAATGGCACGATCAAATTCACACATAATAATATTAACCCTAAATGTAAATGGGCTAAATGCCCCAATCGAAAGACACAAACTGGCAAACTGGTTAAAAAGCCAAAACCCGTCGGTGTGCTGTATCCAGGAAACCCATCTCATATGCAAAGATACACAAAGGCTCAAAATAAAGGGATGGAGGAAGATTTACCAAGCAAATGGACAGCAAAAAAAAGCAGGAGTTGCAATTCTCATCTCTGATAAAATAGATTTTAAACCAACAAAGATCAAAAGAGACAAAGAAGGACATTACATAATGGTAAAAGGATCAATGCAACAAGAAGAGCTAACGATGCAAAATATATACGCACCCAATACAGGAGCACCCAGATATATAAGGCAAGTTCTTAATGACTTACAAAGAGATTGAGACTCCCAAACAATAATAGTGGGAGACTTGAACACCCTATTGTCAATATTAGACAGATCAACGACACAGAAAATTAACAAGGATATCCAGGACTTGAACTCAGACCTGGACCAAGGAAACCTAATAGACATCTACAGAACTCTCCACCCCAAATCCACAGAATATACATTCTTCTCAGCACCACATTGCACCTACTCTAAAAGTGACCACATAATTGGAAGTAAATCACTCCTCAGCAAATGCAAAAGAACGGAAATCATAACAAACAGTCTCTCAGACCACAGTGCAATCAAGTTAGAACTCAGAATTCAGAAACTAACTCAGAACCGCACAGCTTCATGGAAACGGAACAACTGGCTCTTGAATGTTGACTGGATAAACAATGAAATGAAGGCAGATATAAAGATGTTCTTTGAAACCAACGAGAACAAAGACACAACATACCAGAATCTCTACATTTAAAGCAGTCTCTAGAGGAAAATATATAGCAATAAATGCCCACATAAGAAGCAAGCAGAGATCTGAAATTGACACCCTATCGTCAAAATTGAAAGAGCTAGAGGAGCAAGACCAAAAAAACTCAAAAACTAGCAGAAGACAAGAAATAACTAAGATCAGAGCAGAACTGAAGGAGACAGAGACATAAAAAAACCCTTCAAAAAATCAATAAATCCAGGAGCTGGTTTTTCGAAAAGGTCAACAAAATAGACCACTAGCCAGATTAATCAAAAAGAAAAGAGAAAGTAATCAAATAGATGCAATAAAAAATGATACAGGGGATATCACCACAGATTCCACAGAAATTCAAACCATCATCAGAGATTATTACAAACAACTCTATGCACATAAACTAGTAAACCTGGAAGAAATGGATAAATTCCTGGACACTTGCATCCTCCCAACCCTAAACCAGGAAGAAGTCGAAACCCTGAATAGACCAGTAACAAGGTCTGAAGTTGAGGCAGCAATTAAGAGCCTACCACCCAAAAAAAGCCCAGGTCCAGACGGGTTCATAGCCGAATTCTACCAGACATACAAAGAGGAGCTGGTACCATTCCTTCTGAAACTATTCCAAACAATCCAAAAACAGGGAATCCTTCCCAAATCATTTTATGAGACCAACATCATCCTGATACCAAAACCCGGCAGAGACTCAGCAAGAAAAGAAAACTTCAGGCCAATATCCATGATGAACACAGATGCAAAAATCTTCAATAAAATACTGGCAAACCAACTGCAACAGCACATCAAAAAGCTTATCCACCATGATCAAGTAGGATTCATCCCGGGGATGCAAGGCTGGGTTCAACATATGCAAGTCTATAAACATAATTCACCACATAAACAGAACCAAAGACAAAAACCACATGATGATCTCAATTGATGCAGAGAAGGCCTTTGACAAAATTCAACAGCCCTTTATGCTAAAACCCCTCAATAAACTAGGTATTGACAGAACGTATCTCAAAACGATAAAAGCTATTTACGACAAACCAACAGCCAATACCATACTGAATGGGCAAAAACTAGAAGCATTCCCTTTGAAATCTGGCACTAGACAAGGATGTCCTCTCTCACCACTCCTATTCAATATAGTACTGGAAGTTCTAGCCAGACCAATCAGGCAAGAAAAAGAAATAAAGGGTATTCAAATAGGAAAGGAGGAAGTCAAATTGTCTCTATTTGCAGACGACATGATTGTATATCTAGAAGACCCCATCGTCTCAGCCCAAAATCTCCTGAAACTGATAAGCAACTTCAG
>PVKV010039995.1:0-12588 GCA_004027835.1 Alouatta palliata
ACACACAGATCCACCTGACCATTTCTCCAGCCAGGGCCTCTCCCATCCAGACCCTGCAGAGTAGAAGAGAAGCAAGATGGATACTCACACGTATCAGCCTGCCGGACATTTTTCATCCGGATGACCCGCACTGTCAACAGGTGGCATGGAGACAGCCCGTCCTGTGGAAGGAGAGGACAGAGGACTCACTCGTCAAGCATCAGCCAAGACCATCACCCCAGGGAGACTTTCCCACTTTGCCTCCACAGGCCTGTCCACTTGCATTCCAGCATTACAGCAACCCCCATGCTGAATATATATATATATATATATACACACACACACACATATACATATACATACACACACACACACACACACACACACACACACATATATATATATATTTTTTTTGAGACAGAGTTTCACTCTTGTTGCCCAGGCTGGAGTGCAATAGTGCAATCTTGGTTCACTGCAACATTTGTCTCCTAGGTTCAAGCAATTCTCCTGCCTTAGCCTCCTAAGTAGCTGGGGTTACAGGTGCCTGCCATACACCTGGCTAATTTTTTGTAGTTTTAGTAGAAATGAGAGTTCACCATGTTGCCCAGGCTGATCTCGAACTCCTGACATCAGGTGATCCACCTGTCTCAGCCTCCAAAAGTGCTGGGATTACAGGTGTGAGCCAGGACGCCCAGCTCCCCATGCCGTTTTGGATTTGTTTGCTTGGGTTGCTGTCTGCTCTTCACTCTGTAAGGTCCTGGAAGCTCCAGAGAGCCTGGGACCCTGACTGGCTTTTCATCTTTGTACCTCCAATACTCCAGAAAATAGTCTGCCTCTTGCTGCTTCACTGTTTCTCGCCGAGAGGTCCTCGGGGAGTCTTGGCTTATCTGCGATGACCTCTCTCTCCTGATGGCAAAAGCTCAAGTAGTCCTTGGTTTGATGACTGGCTCCTGTCAGATGCCTCTGCAGGTTATGATCAGCCCACGGGACCAGAGCCCGGAGGTGTCCCCCTCCCTAGCACCTTGTCCTAACGTCTGGGGCGCAGGAACACCCCAGCCCTGCTCACACCTGGCTGATGCTCCTCCTTCTATCCTGCCCCTCTTCTAGCTCTGCTCACCTCCTGGGGGCTCTGCCATCATCTCAAGCCCAGTCCTCAAGGAACCCCCAGATCCCTCCCTGGGCTGCAGTGTCTGGGGCTATGGCTGTGGTTCCGTAAAGCCCCGCACACTCCTCTCCAGCCGCCCCTGCACTCTTAGTCTCAGCAGCCACCACTCCACTTTGTCCCCCTTGGACCCATGACTTTCTGCCTCCCAGAGGCCCCGAAACCACCTCTCCCAGCCGCACCAGCTTCTCTGGACCCTGCAGCCACAGAGGGTCCTTGGATCATCTTTCCTGCCTACCGAGGGATCGCGGCTCTCTCCCAGTGCTCCTCTGCCCGTTGCCCTCAGCCCCAGGCATTAAGCCTATGGGAGCTGCTTTTGTTTCACCCCTCTTCTTGCCAGCATCTTTTCCATGGGCTGTCTTCAGAGCTCAGGGCCTGCGTGCTTGCTGGTGGGCTCCCTGCCTCTGTTGCCCTGAGGGTGCCAGCCCTCTGACTGTTCCTCTGAATCAATGAGCCATCTTCTGGTGTATTACTTTTGAGTACCTACTGTGTGCCAGGCCCTATACTAGATGCTGGGGAGTCAGGGGTGAATACGAGGCAGAGACAGACAGGTTAAAGGCAACAGCAGCCAGTGACTTTGATGGGAAGAACAGGTCAAACTGGCCACAGGTTGTCGGTACCCTTGGCTTGGGGCCTCTCCCTGGCTCCAGAAGCCTCCCCTTCATCGGTCATACTTCTGGACTCTGAAACCCTCTTCTGGTCCCTGGGTGCCCAAGGCTGCAGAGGTGAGGCGCGTTTCCGCTCTGAGCTGGCACACCCTGGAAGGGGGCAGCCTCGCACCTGTTCTCTTCAGGTGTCCTGGTTCTGTTCTTGGTTTGCGCCTTTCCTATTGGATTCTCGGGACTTGAAGCCTCTTCGCTGAGAGTTTTACCCAGGCTTAGATGAGTCTTTGTTGCCGTCCATTCCCAGCCTGCACCCAGGGTAAATGCCAACCGACCGAATGTCTGTATTTATAGAGGCCTCTGAACTGGCACCCTCCACACGCCACCCTGCATGTCCTACTCTGTGTGGCCAGAATCGCTTTAGACCTTTTTGAGAGGATGAAATTCTCTTCTCCTTAAATACTACTGGGATTGGGGGCAGGGGAAACAAGGTATGAACAAAAAAACGTTCCTCTAATCCCACTACTTAGAGACAATCTTTTTATCTTTATTTTTATTTTTTTATTTTTAGAGGCAGGGTCTCACTCTGTTGCCCAGGATAGGCAATCTTTTGATGTTGGTCCTTCCAGACTTTCCTGGGGCTTAATTTTTTTTTTGAGATGGAGTCTTGCTCTGTCACACAGGCTGGAGTACAATAGCGTGATCTCGGCTCACTGCAAACTCCAACTCCCAGGTTCAAGCAATTCTCCCACCTCAGCCTCCTGAATAGCTGGGACTACAGGTGCTCACGACCATGCCCAGCTAATTTTTGTATTTCTAGTAGAGACGGAGTTTCACCATGTTGGCCAGACTGGTCTCGAACTCCTGGCCTCAGGGGATTCTCCCTGCCTCAGCCTCCCAAAGTGCTGTGATTATATGCATAAGCTACCGTGCCCAGCTCCTGGGGCTTAATTCTGATTAGTAACAGAATGTGGATTCTGCGAAGGTCACATCATTTAGTCCCTTTTAAGATCTCTTCTCTTCTCAATAGCTGCCTCAAAATCAGGACGGAAGTCAAACTCAGTTAGTTATAGGCCTGAAGATTTCTTTTGTGAGATCAACTGTGAAATATTGAACGTTTCATGGTCAATAACTTGCTCTGACAGCATTCTGGAGACTTGGGCTGACAGCCAGTCCCACTGCTTCTCTTCTGGTGCTGGAGACATGGCTATGGCCTTTGGCCAGACCTCCAACGCACAGTGCCCTCCTCCTTTCTCACTCTGCCTGAGCGCAGGGTGCTCTGACTGCACTCCCTGGGCTGGCCTGGTGAGGAGGCAGGGTCAGCTTTCACCAAGCAAGCATTTCTGGCAAAACTTGTGCCCACCGGCCCACTTTCTCAGAGGGCAACTAGAGTCTAAGCTGTGGAGGCTTCCACCCAAGCAGGAGTCAGTCCTGGGGGATACTCCACAGTGTTTCAGGGCTCTGAACCCAGGTTGCATGGTCCTCTCGGCCATCACAGCCCTTCTCCTGCCTCCAGGAGGGGCTGCCTGAGGCCTAGCCTGCCTGCTTCAATATCTACCCCAACAGGGAAGGCACAGGCACAGTTTCCCTTGGGACCTCACTCCAGGTGTCCTGCCTTCCAGGACAAGTTCACTCCAGTCATCTAACCCCTGTGCCTTCCAATGCATGTGACCATTTCTTCCTGCTCTAACTCAGCAACAGTAACAGCTGGCATCTGCTGTGTGCCAGCCATATGCAGGTACTGTGAAGGGATTCTCTGTATATTATCTGGCTTAATCCTTACAACCACCCGCGAAGAAGTTATTATTAGCCTCGCCTTTACAGATGGAGAATCAGAGGCTAAGCACTTTGACGCAGCGTTCGCAGCTAGAATCAGAGAAATTCAATGCTATTTCTCAAGCCTGTGTTTCTCCCACGGTGATCATGTCTGTTTACTCGGCAAACAGGAAGACAGGTGTTGCTTGCCCTCATCTCCTCATCTTTGGTTTTCGTCTCTTTAAAACAATTTTTCTGACAGATTCTGCTTTTCACTCAGCACTCCCCCAAAGCCAAAACATAACCCCAAACTCTGATGTTCTTCTATGGCCTGTACTCTTACTGGCTGTGCTTTTTCCAACACGTTCTAGGATCTCCCTCTCTTTTTTTTTTTTTTTGAGACAGAGTCTCACTCTGTCACCCAGGCTGGAGTGCAGTGGCATGATCTCGGCTCGCTGCAACTTCCACCTCCCGGGTTCAAGCGATTCTCCTGCCTCAGCCTCCCAAGTAGCTGGAATTATAGGCACCCGCTACCATGCCCAGTTAATTTTTGTATTTTTGGTAGAGATGAGGTTTCACTGTGTTGGCCAGGCTGGTCTCGAACTGCTGACCTTGTGATCCACTCACCTCGGCCTCCCAAAGTGCTAGGATATAAGCATAAGCCACCACGCCCAGCCCTGATCTCCCTCTCTTCTTAAACATCTAGACCACATCAGAGCCATAAGGTCCTTGGAGACGTTCCCATTTTCCAGTAGCCACAGATTGCTCCACTTGAGCGTCAGATCACCACCCTCCAGCTCACAGGAGAGACCCAGTTTGCAGGAGACAACCACATTTTGCCAGCACAGAAATGAGACTGGCAAGGGGGTTTGAGAGGCATCCCAGTGGGGCCATGCTTGGAGGAAGGCAGCAGGAATATGGGACTTAGGAATATGATATGGGGCGCAGATGCATTCCGGGAACCAGGTCTATGAGGAATGGCCTTCTTGGGTTGCAATAAATGTACCTATTTCGCTTCTGATATAATCTGCTCGATCAGTGTTGCTAGAGATGAGCAAAAATTCATGTCCTGGAGGCAGTTAATCTACAGTGGAAAGATGCAGAGGAGCAAAGGACAGCATCTGTGACTGTGCACGTGGGAACCAGAAACCCGGGAGGCTGCGGAACCCAAGTTTACAGGGTTGCTCCTGGTGCGGTAAGGGCCAAAGCTTTAAGACTCAGACAACTCGTCCCTAGAACAGGATGCCCTGGCTGGAATTGGGTATCAAGGTGAAGAGTCAAAATATTTCACAACAGACATGATCAGGCACCAAGCCAGCTGGGCTGCAGCCCTGGAGGAGGGACAGCCATTCATCCTTCATGGTGGCACTGGAAGGGCCCTGGGGTAGGGACCAGGGAGCACTCGGGGACTTGGAGCTCAAAGCAGGGACTGTTTGGGAAACAGTACAGCGGTATATTTCACCACTTTGACAGCCAGTACAGCTGGGCCAGGGAGGACAGGCTGGACAGCATATTTCTGGGACGCCAGGGGAGAGAGAGGGCCTCGCGGCTCATGCTACAGACACATGGCCACAGCCCACTCCCCAGCCTGGACTTTGGGGTTGATTTTGCCAGGACTCCACTGCCCCCTGGGGACCTACGGGGGACTGGGGGACCTTGCCAGCTCATGTGGAAAAGAGGCAGCCCCTTGAATCTCAGGATTGGCTATGATGCAATCCAATGCTGCCCCTTCCCAGCCCTAATTTGATAGATATGACCTTCGGCGGGGGTCGGGGTGGGAACAAAATGTAAGACTCTGCTGTGGCAGGCCCAGCTGGGCTGTGCTCTAGGTGCTGTGCAGATGCTCTTATCTAACCCTCCAACCACCACTGAGGAAGGCATCATCCTCCCTGCTTTATAGAGGGGAAGGCCGAGTTTAGAGAGGTTACATCTCACACAGGCGCACACAGCCCGGGGGTGGCAGAGCCAGGACTCGGTGCAGGTCTCCAGGGCCCATGCACTCCGTCCACCCGGCCCTCACCAGGAATGTACAGCATCGGCCAGCAGCTTGCTCTGGGTCACGTACTAGACTCATCAGTAGCAGAGACAGGAGGAAAAGCCTCAGTTTCCAAATTGGAGCTCTTCCTACACCCCAAGAATCTAGCTATTACCACAAATCAGTCGAAAGAATACTTAATTACAGAAGGGCTCCCAGGGTCAGGTGCCTGGGTGGGAGTGGGCTCTGGGGAAGGGTCTGACAACCACGTTTCAGAAGTGGTGGGTCTGATGCCCATCCCTGAGCCCGACATACCCTCAGCAAACCATCCCATGAGTTCTGGGGAGCCTGGAGAGAGGGGAGATGGCTCCTGTGGAGCCTGCAGGAACTTCCTCCCCAGGACTTCTCAGGTCAGACCAGGTGGATGATGCCGCCTCCTCCTCCCTAGAGAGCTGGGTGTACCCTTCGGTTCCTTGTAATACCTGTGTCAGAGTTAGCCCAGCCTCATGCTGTCTTCTAGAATGTGTGGGCCCTCTCTTAAGGATATCATTGGGAGGGGACATCATGGGACCCTAATACACATCCCAGCCACTCTGAGCAATGTCCCAGACTAAGTGTCACCTGGGAGGAGCTACTATGGCTGTTTTCCTTTTTACCACCAGGCTAGTTGAATGGTCAGGGCAAGAAATCTTGGTACCAACATGGACCTGCCAGGGCTGACAAGGACAGGTGCAGCTCATGGAGAGGCTCCTGAAGCCACACTTGGGATCCTGGGCTCTCAGCTGTTTCACTGCCCCCTTTGAGGTAAGCTCTGTCACCTCTGTAGAAGATCTCTCCTAGCCCAAGATCTTGGAGGCTCAAAAAGATTGGCAGGAACAATCACTGTCCAGAGGCCCTTCCAGCCACCCAAGTACTACAGGGAAACCGGGGCACAGCCCAGGAGGCAGTGTCTACCTGGCCTTCACAGCAGGGGCGCTGGCCACCATCTGGCATGGAGCTTCAGGGTCTCCATCTCCTCCACCAAGGGACAAGGGACTTTCAGGGCATCACTCATGTCATTCAATGATTTGATAGGAGCCAGGGAGGAGGCCCTGGGGAGGGTGATGAGGAAGAAATGCTGCCCTCCAGGAGCCAGCTAATGATCCTTCCCAAGGGAAGCCTACGGCAGATTGAAGCATTGAGGCTATCTCCCTATTGCCTAGTTGGGGAAATTGAGGCAGGGCTGGTTTAGAGCCCCGGCAACCTGATTCATGAACCCAGAGGTCTCCCTGTGAGGCTGTGAAGAGTTGGTTGGACCCAGGAGCCTTGATTATAAACCCAGGTGGGCAGCTTTGTGGCTGATGGCAACAGATTGACAATGCCACCAATTCTCACCATACACTATACCATACTCTTGCACAGCATAGAAGCTTAGGAGGTTTGCAAGGTTAATACCTGCTTGCCATTAGGGCAGGCCAAACGTGGATCCCTCTGGCATACTGTCTACCCTGGGTGCTGGCCTGGCCCCAGGATGGCCCCAAGCCACTGCATGGTGCCTTGAAAAGGTTGAGGGTACTTTCAGCTGGGCTACCCAACCAGGAGCCCTGGCCTCAAATGGGCTAAACTGCTTCCCCCAGGTTTTAGGATGAGGCTCCCTGAGCCCAGGTCCCTGGGACGCCCAATACCCACCAGCCCTCCCTGAGGCCTGTCTCTTGTCCTTGGCTCCCCACCCCTGCCCCTCGCTGCCTGGCCATGCCTCACTGGCCCTCAGCCTCTGGCCCCAGCCACCGAGCACCCCTCCCTCACCTTCAAGGCACAGGTGGCCAAGGGCCTGCTGTCTTCTGCTTGGCATGGGTCTGTCAGGGAGTGGGAGACCCAGGCAGGCATCTGCCTCAGGAGCATCGCGGTGGCTCTCCAGCTGGGCAGCAAGATCAGGAACTTATACTCTGACTCAGAACTCCACCCTCCAGGCTGCAGCTTGGCAGTGACTGGGATTGCCCTGGGAGTGGTCTGGGTGTGTAGACAGATAGGGTACTTGGCCCTCGATCTCTCAGTATCAAGGAAATCACAGGTTTTCTGGTCACAGAAATACAAGGACCCATGGAGCTCTGGCCCTTGGGGTCAGCAGTCTGTAGCCCCAGCCACTCAGAATGACCAGGCCTTTGAGGGCATAGAGGGTGGCAACAAGAAGACACTGAATGCACGCGACTGTAGGACTAGCCCCGCCATAATTTAGGAAATCTCTATCTCTTTGAGTCACAGAGGTCATGGCTCATAGATGCTCCTCCAGGAAAACGGGACCTCAATCCCAACACCACTTCAGTGTCATGGCTTGGTGAAGCTTCACAGGGTCCCTGACCACAACTCCAACAGAGACCAGGGTCCGAGCTCCCAAAGTTACAGGGTGAAGAAAGAAAGCCATTGCCCAATACTTGGTGAGAAGAGGGTCCAGGGCAACTGCTCCCTGTCCTCCCTCCTGGTGGACAGAGGGCGTGTCCAGCCCCTGCCTGGTCTCAGGACAGCTTGGAGGATGCACCTGCCCCCCCCCCCCAGATGATTCCTATCTCTAGCTTGGTGGTTCACACGGGGGCCTGACAAGGGTGGCTTTGCCTGCTCTGCTGCCTGACTGTATACACTGGGAGTTTCCTGCCTGAGCTATTGCCTGGGGCCCCACAACCGGCTTTTCTGGCCCATAGAGAGAAGTGCTTTTTTGGAACTGAGGATGAGATCTGAACATGGGATAGACTGGGCCTGAACACAGGATGGCACCTGGTTGGAGTTACCTCTGGGACCTCTTCACGTGCCTGGCTCTCCAGAGAGTGGGGGAGCCTTAGCCTGCTGCCCTCTTGGTTTCCTTCCTTGCCCTGCCCTCCCCTCCTCTGCCAAGGACGGAGACTCAGCACCACATCCCTCAGCAGACTCCACAAATTCCATTTAGTTCATGTACCTAGTAAGCACCTGCTGTATACATCTTACTAAGAGAGGAAATCCTAAGCTTGAAGTTGCTGACAGTCTGGCTGGAGAGCCAGATGCATCCAACCCTTCAAAGGCTCAGAGATCCAAGTTTCCCTATGGTGAGAGGGGGCATCTTAGAAGGATCAGTATAAATTCTTTGTGTCTGTGAAGATCCATGGTTTACAGCAGCAGTCCCAACCTTTTCAGTGCCAGGGACTGGTTTCAAGGAAAACAGTTTTCCTAGGGACCAGGTTGAGGGGGTGGCTGTGGGATGCTTCAAGTGCCTTAGGTTTATTGTGCACTTTGTTTCTATTATTATTACATTGTCTTATATAATGAAATAAATACACAGCTCATCATAATGTAGAATCAGTGGGAGCCCCGAGTTTGTTTTCCTGAAACTAGATGTCCCATCTTGGGGTGATGGGACACAGTGACAGATGATCAGGTGTCAGATTCTCACAAGGAGCATGCAACCTAGATCCCTTGCGTGCACAGTTCACAGTAGGGTTTGCTCTCCTATGAGAATCTTATGCCCCTGTTGATCTGATGGAAGGCAGAGCTTGGGCGGTGATACAAGTGATGGGGAGCGGCAGGAAATACAGACGAAGCTTCGCTCACTCGTCCACCGTTTACCACCTGCTGTGCGGCCCGGTTTGGAACAGGCTGTGAACTAGTGCTGGTCTATGGCCAGGGGGTTGGGGGCCCCTAGTTTACAGAGCTCTGCCACACAACTAAGAACTGGCTAGGAAACACAGAGGATGGAAAATGGATTCCAGCTGGAGATAGAAAGAGTGGATCTGAAAAGGCCTCATAGAGGAGGTGACATCTGAATTGGGCTTTAGACGAGGGATGGGATTTCAACAGCGATTGAGCCTAGGGACCACTAGGAGGAAGAAAAAGGCATCCTAGGAGGAAGGAACAGCATGAACACGGGCAGGGGGGCCAGAAAGCAAGGCACGCTTAGGTATGCAGGTGGTCTGGTGTCTGTGCAATGAGGTGTATGGGAGGAGATACAGAGGGTAAGTAGTGGAACACAGGGGTGGTAGAAATTGGGCAGAAAGAAGGAGGCTTTGTGAAAGAACAAATCTGGAAAACACCAGGGTAAGGCCCCTCTGCTCTCTGGAGGGCCAGGCACACAAAAAGGTCCCACAGACACCACAAACTGGGTTCTAGCCCTGCATTCGGACCCAGTCTGCCCTGCGTTGAGATGTCACCCTTTGTTCCATAAAAGCACTAGATTAGGATCCAACAATCATGACCTTAAAAGGCCATGCTTTAAATTTGGACTTCGTCTCTAAGCAGTAGGGGGCTATTGATGGTTTTTGAGCAGGAGAGCTGAAATTTAAGAAGGCAAGGCTGATTGATGTTGAAACAAGGGATCAATTACAAGATGAGATGTGAACCATCTGGGATGGGGAAACAGGGTGAGAAGTTAATGGAGACATAAGGCCAGAACAGACTGTACAAGCTAAGTCCAGGAACTTTTGTGGCAATCCAACTCACAGCACTACATGGTCCTGAAAGTCATGGGGTCCCATCTGTCTCCCCATCCCTTCACTCCCCTACCCTTCCCAATCAAATAGGCACAGGGTGAGCCCCAAACACAGGGCCCGTGATTTGGTCTCTACTCACTGAAGAAGCCCAGCCACAAACCCCCACTCCACCCTCATCCATTGCACATGATGTGTGGAAAATCTAGGTCTCCAACCCTTATGCTTCCTCACTGTCTATCAACTCCTCGAAAGCAGGGTCTCATCTCATTTTGGTTGAATTAAATAAAATTGAATAGGGGCTGATGGGAGGTCCGTGGAAGTTTCTTCCCTCACAGCCTTCCTGGTGCCTGTGTTCCAGGTGGGAGCCAGTGTCACCTTGAACTAAGTGGACCAATCTACCAGAAAGAATTTGCCAACCACCTGCTGGGTGCCCACCCCTGTAGTGACCACTCCAGTGGGGTCTGGAATAAAACCATGAATGTATAATCTAGAAAGGGGAAGAGCGGGGGCAAAATTAAAGGGTAAATTGTCCAATGTGGGTTCTAAGTGGAATGGGAGGGGAGCAGAGGACTAGGGTAGGTGGAAGTGGGCTGGGATGGTGAGTAAGGAGTGTCAGGAAAATAGCAATGCCCCCACGCCAGGGGTGTGTGCCAAAACAATGATCTTGGTACATACAACTGCTGCTCCAAGGCAAGTCCCTTTTGCCGGAGCTCCTTCCATGTGGAAATTCTGAACCTGTCTCTGTGTCAAGGGGAAGGAACAGTTCCTTTCCACCCAGCACTGATGAACAGGGAGCCCCAGGATTCTCAGATCTCCTGGCCTGACCTACTTGGGCCCAGCCTTGCTGCTGTGTGTGCTGAGGCCTCTGACTCCAGCCCTGTCACCAGGCTTGTTAACTGGCACTTCAGCTGAGGTGACCACACACTGCCTCTGCTAGCAGCCTCTTGGCCTCAGATAACCCAATACTGAAAAGCACAGTCCTCCCAGAATCCTAGTGGATGCCACTCCCCTGTGGGCCTAGCAAGGATGACTCCTCACTGTCCTCTTTCCAGGGGCCTCAGGGGCCTGTCCCTTCCTTCCCACCTCTTGCCAGCAGCACCTGTCTCCAGCCTCCTCTCTGCCTCCTGCAGCCTGAGAGCTTTAGAAACACCCCTTCAACCTCTGGTTCTTCTGCTGAAATGCACCTAACGCTTCTCCAGTCTTTGCCAATAAACTCTGGATTCCAATACCTTCCATAAACCAGGAAGGGCCCAGGAGCCACTCTACGTATATATGGAATTTTAGCATCCAGCAAAGGAAGTATGTGAAATCAGTGGTGAAAGTGCAAGAATTAAAGAAAGAGGAAAGAAAAATGAAAGGTGGCTTGCCAGTCAAGACAGGTTTATTTTAGAGAAAACAAACCTGAGAGGGGCTTCTGGCCAAGTTAGGTGAGAGGCATGCTCTCTTACAGACTAAGAGTGTTTAAGGATTCAGGGTGGGAGAGTTTACCAGAGGTTTGGACTGCTTCTGTGTCTCTTTCTTGTGCTTATCTGAAAGGGGGAGTTGTGTGTCTGTTCCCATACATCTTTTTACAGCTGCTTTTAGCTTCCCTATCTTAGTGCACCTGAAGGGAAAGGAATGTACTTATTAAGGCCACTGTTTTACTGGGGCCCATTGTATGAGGGTGAAGTTTGGCAGTTACCCAAAAGACTTTCCCCCCACCTCCCTCTGTGTCCAAGCTGTCTCATCCGTGTTTTACTATCTGCTCTTCGTGGCTGCTTATAGTTAGAAGAGAAGTGATTTCCTTGAAATGCATGAAGCTAGAAAGGGAGCTGGAACTAAAAGTGGTAGTGTTTGTCTGAGATGACGGTGTTCCTGCTGTCAGAAAGGATGGACTGTTCATTCTTGGAAAAAGTAGCTCAGCTCTGTCAGAAAGGATGGACTGTTCATTCTTGGAAAAAGTAGCTTACCATTTGGAATAAAATCCAATTAGATCCTCACTTCGTAACTAACTTCACAAAAATAAATTCCAGATAGCTTAAATATCTAACCATTATAATAAAACTATAAATGCTTTAAAATAAAATATGAGAGTACATTTATATAATATTGGGTGGAGAAGAATCTTCCTAAATAAGGTATAAAACCTAGAAGCCAATAGGGAAATACTGCCGGATTTGAATATACAGAAAGTTAAAACTTTGGTAAAGCGAAAGGTGCCATAAGCAGAGTTCTACCTCTACAGTATAGCTCACGTTTCCCCTCTTAATAAATATCCATGGGTAACAAGATCACCTTTAAAAAAAAAAAAGAGAGAGAGGAAAATCTTACCCTACCAGATACTAAGATAAATTACAAAGCCATGCTAATACAAACAGTATATCGTTGGCACAAGAATAGGGCCAATGGGAACAAAAGGGAGGGATCAGAGACAGACCCCTGCTTTTCAAGGGAACTTAACAGATGATAAAATTAACACCACAAGTTGGCCGGGTGCGGTGGCTCATGCCTGTAATCCCAGCACTTTGGGAGGCCGAGGCGGGTGGATCACGAGGTCAAGAGATCGAGACCATCCTGGTCAACATGGTGAAACCCCGTCTCTACTAAAAATACAAAAATTAGCTGGGCATGGTGGCATGTGCCTGTAGTCCCAGCTACTCGGGAGGCTGAGGCAGGAGAACTGCTTGAACCCAGGAGGCGGAGGTT
>PVKV010039996.1:0-12608 GCA_004027835.1 Alouatta palliata
GCGATCTCGGCTCACCGCAACCTCCGCCTCCTGGGTTCAAGCAATTCTCCTGCCTCAGCCTCCCAAGTAGCTGGGACTACAGGCACGTGCCACCATGCCCAGCTAATTTTTGTATTTTTTTTAGTAGAGACGGGGTTTCACCATGTTGGCCAGGATGGTCTCACTTTCTTGACCTCATGATCTGCCCGCCTCGGCCTCACAAAGTTCTGGGATTACAGGCGTGAGACACCGCACCTGGCTTCTACCAGAAATTTATGAGAGTTCTGATTTCTGCACATCCTCTCCAACCCTTGTTCAATTTTTTTATTATAGACATTCTATTGAGTTTGAAGGAATGTCTCATTGTGATTTTGATTTGCATTTTCCTGATGACTAATGCTGTTGAGTGTTTCTTCATGTTGCCTATGAATTCTGAGATATGATATCAAAATCATGAACAATGAAAGAAAAAAATAGGGGGGTGAGGTGGGCAGGAAAAAAAATTTTTAATTTTTAAAAATGGATAAATTGGACTTCACCAAATGTCTTCGTGCAGCAAAAGACACTATCAAGAAAGTAAAGAGATGCCAAGAAATTGGAAGAAAACATTTGTGTATTATATACCTGATAAGAGACTTGTATTCAAATATATAATGAACTCTTACAGCTCAACAATAAAAAGACACCCCAATTAAAAACATGGGCAGGCCGGGATCGGTGACTCACACCTGTAAATCCTGCACTTTTGGAGGCTGAGGCGGGTGGATCACCTGAGGTCAGGAGTTCGAGACCAGCCTAGCCAACATGGTGAAACCCTGTCTCTACTAAAAATACAAAAAATTAGCTGGGTGTGGTGGCACTCATCTCTAATCCCAGCTGCTGAGGAGGCTGAAGCAGAATTGCTTGAACCCAGGAGGCAGAGGTTGCAGTGAGCCAAGATTTGCCACTGCACTCTAGCCCAGGCAACAAAAGCAAAACTCTGTCTAAAAAAAAAAAAAAAAAAAAAAAACCTATGGGCAAAGGCCAAAGGCTTCTTAAGCTGATAAGCAACATTAGCAAAGTCTCAGATGCAAAAATTACTAGCATTCCTATACAGCAACAACAGTTAAGCCAAAAGCCAAATCAGGAATGAACTCCCATTCACAATAGCCACAGAAGAATAAAATACCTAGGAATACAGCTACCAGGGAGGTGAAAGATCTCTACAAGGAGAATTACAAACCACTGCTCAAAGAAACCAGAGATGTCACAAGCAAATGGAAAAACATCTTATGCTCACAGGTAGGAAGAATCAATATCATTAAAATGGCGATACTGCCCAAAGCAGTTTGTAGACACAATGCTATTCCCATTAAACTACCATTGACATTCTTCACAAAACTCAAAAAAAAAAAAAAAAAAAAACTATTTAAACACCCATACCAAAACAGAGCCTGAATAGCATCCTGAGCAAAAAGAACAAAGCTGGAGGCATCATGCTACCTGACTTCAAACTATACTATAGGGCTACAATAACCAAAACAACATGGTACTGGCACAAGAACAAACAGTGTAGACCAATGGAACAGAATAGAGAACCCAGAAATAAGACCACACACCTACAACTATCTGATCTTTGACAAACCTGACAAGAACAAGCAATGGAGAAAGGATTCCCTATTCAATAAATGATGCTGAAATAGCCATAAGGAGAAGATTGAAACTGGACCCCTTCCTTACACCATACACAAAAATCAACTCAATATAGATTAAAGACTGAAATGTAAAACCCCAAACTACTAAAACCCTGGAAGACAACCTATGCAATACCATTCAGGACATAGACATGGGCAAAGATTTCATGACAAAGATGCCAAAAGCAATTGCAACAAAAACAAACATTGACAAATTGGAGCTAGTTAAACTAAAGCGCTTCTACACAGCCAAAGAAAATATCAATAGAATAAACAGACAACCTACAGAATGGGAGAAAATTTTTGCAAACTATGCATCCAACAAAGGTCTAATATCCAGCATCTATAAGGAACTTAAACAAATTTACAAGAAAAAAAACAAATCCCAGAAAAAAATGGGCAAAAGACATGAACACTTTTCAAAGAAGACATATATGTGGCCAAAAATCATATTTAAAAAGCTCAACATCACTCATCATTAGATAAATGCAAATCAAAACCACAATGAGATACCATATCACACCAGTCAGAATGGCTATTATTAAAAGTCAAAATATAACAGATTCTGGTGAGGTTGTGGAGAAAAAGGAACACTTATACCCTGTTGGTGGAAATGTAAATTAGTTTAGCCATTGTGGAAGACACTGTGGCAATTCCTTAAATACTTAAAGACAAAAATATCATTTGACCCAGCATTCCCATTACTGGGTATATATCCAAAGGAATATAAATCATTCTGTCATAAAGACACATGCACACGTATGTTCATTGCAGCACTATTCACAATAGTAAAGACATAGAATCAACCTAAATGTCCATCAATAATAAAATAGATTTAAAAAAAATTGGTACATATATACCATGGAATATTATGCAGCCATAAAAAAGGATGAGATCATGTTCTTTGCAGAGACATAGATGGAGCTGGAGGCAATCATCCTTAGCAAACTAACACAGGAACAGAAATCCAAATACTGCATGTTCTTACTTAAAAACGGGAGCTAAATGATGAGAACATATCGACACATAAATAGGTATCACACACTCGGATCTGTCAGAAGAGGGTGGGGGTAGGAGGAGGGAGAGAATCAGGAAAAACAACCAATGGGTACTAGGCTTAATACCTGAGTGATGGACTAATCTGTACAACAAATCCCAAGACACAAGTTTACCTGTGTAACTAACCTGTACATGTACCCCTGAACTTAAAAAAAAAAGCAAAGGATCTGAATAGACATTTCTCCAAACAAGGTATACAAATGGCCAATAAGCACATGAAGAGATGCTCAACATCATTGAGACATCAGGGAAATGGAAATCAAAAGCATGAGATGCTACTTCACACCCACTAGGATTGCTAGAATCAAAAAGTCAGATACTAACAAGTGTTGGCAAGGACGTGGAGAAATCGAAACCCTCATACACTAATCATGCAAATAGGTAAAATTGTTGTACACTATTAATGCTTTGGAAAACAATCTCGCAGTTCCTCAAAAGATTAAACATAGTGTTACCATATGACCCGACACTTCCACCCCTAGGTATATATGCAAATGAAAACATATGTCCACACACAAAAAAAACTTGTACATGCCTGTTTATAGCGGTGTTATTCGTAATAGCCAAAAGGTAGAAACAACCCAAATGTCCACCAACCCATGAATGGATAAACAGAATTTGGTATATTCATACAGGCGGTAATATTTGGCCATAAAAGAGAAAGAAATGCTGGTGCACAGATGAACCTTGAAAACATTATGCTAAGTGAAAGAAACCAGTCACGAAATATCACATATAATTCGACTTACATAAAATGTCCAAAATAGGCATATTTATGGTAGACAGAAAGTGGTTGCTTAGAGCTGTTTTGGGGGATTGGGTGATTAGGGAATGATAGGTAGGGGTTACAAGGTTTCTCTTTGAGGTGATGATAATCTTCTAAAATTGACTGTGGAGATGGATTCCGGTATCTGTTAATAGGCTCATGAGTGCATTGTATATGCAAATTATATCTAAATAAAACTATTTTTAAAAAGATGTATAGTTCCAGTGAAATTAGAGAAAAAAGAGAAATATGTTAAAATTAGATGCATTTAATAACGTAATTGAGGTTTAAACGATCATTAAACCATTCGTTTGGAAGGGACAGGTGACGAATTTTGAGTAAAGTAGGCTTTCTCTCAGCCTGGCAACACACACGTGGAATCAAAGAATATTCAATCAGTGTTTTATTCAGATTTAAATTTTTTTGAGAATTGGGGATGTTTTTTAAAATGTATTAGCTCCCCCAAACTCCAGCCCCAGGCAGGGAGCAAAGCTGTAGGACTCAGTACACATCTTGGGGAGAACTCAGGTCACCCAGGATAGATGCGTTCCCTGGACCAGCGGCATCAGCATCGCCTGTGGATGGCAGCGGCTGCCGGTCCGCAATGGCGAGGCATGGGTGGTGGCGAGAGGAGTGGCTGCAGGAGCAGCAGGAGCGGCAGTGGGTCCCCGGCGTCCCGCATCCCTGCCGCAGCCGACTGCGCAGAACCCACCCTACGGCCTGGAGGGACCCGACCCCACGCCCGGAGCCCCGGAAGCTCCAGACCCTGGCTCCGCCTTGCGGTTCTCACCCGCAGCTGCTGCGGGGAAGGTGCGGGAGGAGGAGGCGAAGCTGGGGCCGAGCTTCCCCGGCCGGGGTGGGAAGTGGGAGCGGCGCCAGCTTCGGGGACCTGTCAGCAGCGCGGTCACTGCGCCCGCCCCACCGAGGGCACTGGGCTCCTGCACCTCGGGAGGAGGCTCTGCGCAGGGCCGCCCGGGCTGCGTCCGCCCCACATCTGGGTGACCGCCGGGCCTGACACTCCCTACGGTGCGATCCGTTCCTGAAGGCGCCCCCAGCGCAGGGCTGTGAGCCGGGTGAGCGGGAGCCCTGGGCGGCCCCTGAGCGCTGGGGCCACCGGGGAGCTCGCGGAGACGTCGCCCCTGCCCCGGAAGCCAGCGGGGCCCCAGCGAGGACCTGGAGCCCCATTCCCAGGCTGTGAGGGGACGTTGCCGGGCCTTCAAGCTCCACGGAGCCGGCTCCAGCCCGGAGCAGGCAAGGGCCCGCGGCAGCTGCAGCTGCCCACATTGGAGCTGTGGACCCAGGCTTCTCTGCACTCTTGGGGACCTGAGGAGGCCCTCATCTTGCCCTTGCAAGCTTGGAGGTGCCTGCTCCCTCTGCCTGGCGTCTCCCCACTCCGGGTGCCCACTCCGATTTCAGAGCGGGGTTGAGGCTGAGCCTGGACGCTGTCGCAGCCCGGCTGGGTGGACAGCTCAGCTCCCTGCCGGATGCCGACAAGTGGGAGGCAGGGGAGGGACGCTGAGGAGGGAAGGGGGCTGAGGGAAGTTTGGGTGCCCCTGGGGAGAGCAGCCTAAGCACCATGGACAGTGGCACCAGGTAGAAGGGGGCGGGTTTCCAGTAAGGCCACACCTTCAGGCCAGGGGGTCCCTGAAGGCTGGATTGGGGACTTATGGTGCCTTTTCTGGGCCTGCCCATGGACCGGTCTGCCTGCACTTCTTCCCTTCTGACGACCATAGAAGTCCAGGGATCAGCCAGAGCAAAACGGAAGGGGGAGACTAAGGGACGACCAGCTGCAGAGAGAAGCCATCCACTCTAGGGCCTCCTCTCTCTCAGAGCTGCAGATGATGGGACAAGCAGCTGCAGAGAGGAGCTGCCTTCTCTGCTAGGAGGCTAACACTTGTCAGGACACCCTGGCTATGGAAAAGAGCTGCCCACTGCGGGACTTCTCAGAGCTGTTCTTGCTCAATAAAGCTCTTCTTCTTGCTCACCCTCCGCTTGTCTGCATGCCTCATTATTTCTGGTTGCAGGACAAGAACTCAGGACCAGACAAATGGCAAGACTAGAAGAGCTGCTGTAACACACATAGGGACATAACATGCCACTTTATTGCCATGTTGCTGGCAAAAAGAAGGAGAGAAGAGCTGCGGCCCTTCGGAAAGCCCAGACCTGGGAGCTCCCCGAACCAGGGTTGTGACTCCCTCTTTGGGGCCCTGTGGTTCCTGGTGTCTCCAAGCTTCTGGGCGCCACTGCATTCCCCAGTGCCAGTGGGGAAGCTGCTTGTGGTACGCCTGGTCCAGCTGCAGCCTTGCAGAGAATTGGCACCCATGCTGGCACCTGGGGCACCTGGAGCTACCTGTTCTTTGGCAGAAGCCAGTGTGTCTGACTGCACAGTGGCCAGACTCCACACTCGCTCACACCCCCCTTGCTGCTTCATGCCTGACTGTAGTCTCTCTCGGAGGCACAAGATCCAGGCCAGTAGCGTGAGCTGAGCACAGTCTGCCAGGCCAAGTGGGTGGAACAAGCCCAGTGGCCTAAGCAAAACTCGGGCAAAGGCGCCACCGGCCACAGGTTTATAGCCTGAAAAGTGACACTTCAAAGACCCTGTAACAATCTGATATTGCTAAAAATGCAAATTCTAGGGATCTTCATCAGACCTTTTGAATCAGAAATTTTGGCAGTGGGGCCTATCAATCGGCATTTCATGGAGACCCCGCCCCCCAATGAGTCTCATATGTGCCCAATTTGACCACCACTGCATTTGAGCATCTTCCTCAGACCTCAGAGTGGAGCCTCTGAGAGCAATGGAACCATGTGATAGTTCACTTTTTGAGTGTTCTGATGCCAACATTGTGTTTGGCTTCTTCCCAGTCTTAAGTCACATTCAAACTTCATTCTTCTGTTCCCTCATCTGTGTTAAGTGATGGGATGCCCAGAAAGGAGAGGGTGGGAAAAAGCATTATCCCACAGAAAAGTGGGAGGGGTCAATCCAACTTGATGAGGTCAAGAGTAAATTCTGAAAGAACTGCCAGCTGGGCAAGGCAATGCGGATGACTAGGAGTTGCTGAGATGCCTAACAGCAGAGGCGGGTAGATATGCCCAAGACGCACACCACCTTGACACACACTGTCTTTGCTGCTTCAGGCATGGCCCCAGTTCAGTGAGTAGTGCTAGGACATGGTAGGTAGGTGGTAACAAAGTTTCTCATAAACAAGCTCTATGAGCCTTGCATCCCATCTTTGAAGGGAGTATGAATATAATTCCTTCCCAGGGTGATTGTGAGAATTAAGTGAAATAAGTCCAAGTGCCTCAACCAGGACTGGCATAGAGCAATGATTCTGTGAATACTGCCTCTATCTCAGGCGATCCAAACAGGTACCTACCCAGGAGACAGATGTGTAGAGTGGGAGGTGAGGATACAGGATAAAGGTGGGCTTCAGGACTCAGGGTCTCAGAGAGCTGCCTGCCCTCAGGGGGGCTCTGGAGCTAACCAGGTATTGTGGTTGTTTGTCCTTCTTGGTTGGTTGTATCCAAATGCCTCCCAGTTCTCTGGTAGTTTTAGGCTAAGGGGTCTGAAAGTCACTCCTCCAGCCCTCTCTAGCCATAGGGTTTAGACGCATGGAGATGTGACACGGTTTGGGCAGTGAGATACTCATGCTCAAGACTTTCAATCTTGAGAGATTTACACAATGGTCCGAGGACAGTCAGGGTTTATTCTGACTTGATGTTTATTAAACAAGCATCCAGTAACTGTGGACTCCAGTGGTGTGGCCATAGTTGGGTAGTACCGGGCACCTATCCTAAGCAGATGGTTTCCATGGTTAGATCAGGACTTGGCACAGACTCACTGCACTTTGATTATTTTCTGAGATTTGTTCCAGCATTGCTGCTGATTTTGTGGCCAAATCCCACCTGAAACCACCCATGGGTTTATAACGAACTCCTTTTATGCTTCAGTTAGCCATAGTTGTTTTTGCTTATTAGCAATTAATTACTTTGATTGGTCTATATTATGTATGAGAAAAGAGCCTAGAATCTTAACCATGTTCCGTTGGGTTGTTGAGAGTGCACCAGTTAATCGACATTTACCAAGCTCCTAGGTATGGATATTCCGTTCTTACTTTTTACTGCCTCTGGAGCATTAAGGATTGAGATTCTGTCTTTGCCCTGAATGTAAATATACTGCTTTAACTAGCATCATGAATTTGAATGAAAAATTTAAAAAATGCATCCTTATTTTTTTTCTTAAGAGCAATATAGACACAGGTAAGGAACATGGCTGTGCTTTGGTCAAGGATAGGCCTTGGTAAACATCCAGAGTGACTCAGTGAGTCTAGAGCGCAGGCGTATAACTCCACTTGTTACCGTAGCCATGCGGACATAACAGAGGAGCTCACCGCCAGAACCATAACATAGGGAAGGCCGTCACTTGGCTCTAAGCCACTATTGTCTGTAAAAGGTATTATTGCCCTGTTGACACTGTGCAGGTGCTCTTGGACCCAGAGAAAGAGAGAGAGTCAGAACTGTCAATCTTTGCAGACAGACAGAGGGGAGCCAGGACACAGCTTGGCCTGCTCATGCCCAGAGAGAGAACGTTAAGCTGTGGACCCTGAAGGCAAGGGAGAGCCAGCTGTGCAGCTGTGTGGGCACTGCCAGACTAAGCAGCTGAGACAAGGCAAACAGTGTGGGAGAGCTGGTGTAAGTAAGCTGCTGAAGAGAAAGCTGTTGATGAGAGCGTCTGCTGAATAAAATCATCTTCACCTGCCCACGGCCCGCCGAGTGTTCTTTTTGCTCATCCCCCCATTTCCTTCGGACCTCAACATGACATTCATAGTTGTGAACCTGACAACTGGCGATGTCGGCAGGATGAGGTGGTTGCGTCTTCAGCCCCTGAGGGCCCCTGGGTTGGCTGTGTGGCCGCAGCATGGGCCATAGTACCCGGAGGCAGCGGTGCTGCTTGGATGAGCCCCAGTGGAAGAGTGGGGGGCAGTGGACCGGTTTCCTTCGAGTGTGGAGAAAGCACTGAAGCTGCTGGAAGCTCTTGGCACCCGGGAAACGCACCTTGGCTGGCAGAGTCGGATGGGTGTTTCTGAGTGCACTTCAGGAAGTACATGTTCAGTCCCACAGGTAAGGGACCTCCCCGCACAAGCCGCATGCCTGGGGCCCAAGTGCACAGCTTGGAGCAGGGCCCGGCAGTGGGGGACCTCCAGGTGCAAGCAGGACACTTAGAGGCCCAGATCCCGCCTGGAACAGGAATTAGCAACAGCCATTAGCACGACCGTGAGTCTGTCCTCCCAGCCGGACACTCCCGTTTGGTCTGATGCTGAGGAGGAGGAGGCTCCCCCACTGTGGGCTCGTCCTGTGATTCGTCAGAAGGTAGAACGTGAGCAGTCGATGGGACCCCAGGTGAGAGCCCAGGGACCCCCTCGATGGTGGTGGAACACACCTCTTATCGTGCTTATACCCCCACTGAGTTGTGGGACTTAGATAAACAGTGCCTGCGGGGGTGGGAGGTGAGCAAGGTTGTTCAACCTTCTCCTGCCCAGACGTTGCGACTCACAAACTACCTGCAGCATGCAAGGGAGCTGACAACATTTCTTGCTCTGCCTCTGAGATGGAGAAGCTGGCTTCTGTCACAACTCACCCCTCCCTTCATCAGTGGCTATAGCTGTGCTGACGGTTGGCACAAGGGCAAGGTGAACACACGTTAATCAAGTGGCTGAAGAGAAAGCTGCTGATGAGAGCAGCTGCTGAATAAAATCATCTTCACCTGCCCACGGCCCGCCAAGTGTTCTTTCTGCTCATCACCCCATTTCCTTCAGACCTCAACGTGACATTCATAGTTGTGAACCTGACAACTCAGCCCTCCCTTCATCAGTGGCTACAGCTGTGCTGACGGTTGGCACAGGGCATGGTGATGGGCACCTGTAGCCCCAGCTACTCAAGAGGCTGAGGCAGGAGAGTTGCTTGAACCCGAGAAGTGGAGGTTGCAGTGAGCCGAGATTGCACCACTGCAATCCAGCCTGGGTGACAGAGCAAGACTCTGTCTCCAAAAAGAAGAAGTTAGAGGGGGTGCAAATAGTGCATGACACTGCTAGCCCCTACAGTTATCTGGTATGGCCAGTCAGAAAGCCTGATGGAACTTGGCGGACGACAGTGGATTATCAAGAACTCAATAACATGACACCCACCTCTGCAGGCAGCTGTCCTCTCCATCACGGATTTGATGACCTGCTTGACAACGGAAGTGGGACAATGTCACTGTGTGGTGGACTTGACCGATGCATTCCTCTCAAATGACATTGCTCCAGAGAGCCAGAACAGTTTGCCTTCATGGGAAGGTGACAACAGGCTTTCACAGTGCTGCTGCAGGGATATATGCATAGCCCCAGCAAAGGCCATGGTCTTATTAATAATAGTACGCTAACTTCTGATTCTCTGGCACATTTAGAAGCAGCAATGCCCCTCTTGCTGGGATTGGATAATGCAGTTAATACAGGCTTCCTGGTAGCCAAGCAGGCTATGTAACAGGAGCAAGCCCTATGGGTAGTTGACCGGGGTGCCCATTTAAGCTAGATGTGCATGTAACCACAGACAGTTTCATTTAGGGCCTATAGCAGCGCATGGAGTGCCTGAGTATGCCAGTAGGCTTTTGGTCCTAACTGTGGAAGGGAGCTGAACTCTGGTATTCCTTAATAGAGAAGCAGTTAGTAATAGCGGGATGGGTGCGATCATGGGTAACAACCCCCTGCACTGCGACAGCACAGTCATCCACCTTAGCAAAGTGGGGTGCCTGCTTAGAACAGCAAAGTACACTGAGTACAAGTCCCTAGTAGCAGAGTTACAGGAGGTTTTAGGGTCTGTAGTCCTAACACAAGTGAGGGTCATGGGGCCTGAGGCACGCCCCCATTTCTAATGAGATGTAGTGTACGGATAGGTCTGTGTACAGATGTAGTGTACAGATAGGTCTGTCTATATACCTAGCCAGAGTGCTACTGCTGCCTGGATTGCTGCCGCAGTCTAGCCTAGTACTGACACTGTATGATTTGATACCAAGTGTGGGCAAAGTAGCTAATGAGCTGAACTCAGGGCAATGTAGATGATAATTAACCGCAAAGTTAATCCCAATGATGATAATTATTGAGGTGACACCTATGGTACTCCACACCAATAGCTGAGCAGTTTATTGAGGCTTAACCTTGTGGTTAATTACTTGAAGGTTACAGAATTATCTAGCTACCCACCGACTCATGTAGGGCCAGACCTTGCAGCTAGGAAGGATGGCCTTCTCCAACCAGGTACGGGGAGGAACGGTACTCTGTTATTGCCTGCCCCAATGACCCTAAAGATAGGGGAGCAAAAAAACAAAACAAAACAAAACCTGGTGTTGGCCATGGACCCTCCTAAGCCCCTCATTGCAGATGGTTGGCTGTCGTAGTCCCCTGGGGGGAAGGTCTGTAGTATGACTTATATGTTACTCCCTGGGTATTTAATGTGTGGCCCCCACAATTGGCCGTTCATAGGGGAATGGGCAGGGAAGGAATCCTCTACTGGGGGACATATGTACTGTCCGTGTGGTCTATTATGAGCTCTCCTGTAACTTTGGCAAGGGTACAGGATCCAAAAGAACCATGGGGAGCTGAGAAGGTGTGGTGTCGCCCAGGGAAGAAGCCCTTGGCAGCTGCATTGCTGTTATCCAAAGATGAAAAATTGGCCTGTATTTTGCCTGAGGGACATGATTTACCCTTGTTATTACATGTGCTTGCTTTGTCATTTTGGTCATAGGTTGGTATGCCCCAACAGCATCATGGACTGGGCCCACACCTACGCTGAGGTGGCCAATCTCCAGCTGTTGGATCTGCACTGCCCCTTCTGGCAGCAGCTGCAGATGGCTTCCCCTGGCACATGCATCCAACTTGTGAAGAACTGGACATAGCTAGAGACTTGTATCCCGTGGACAATGGTTGGGATGCAACACGGCGAACTTTGAATAAGGGGCGTCGCAAAACCCATGGCGAGTCTGCCCCCTGCCTCACTCCCACAGTGTCCATGATGGGTGGGGCTGGCTACTGGAAGAACACATGGTCCCCCACTGAAGGTATCACAATGTAGACCGCGTACTGGGGCGAAGTCAATGTGGGATACTTGCTTGCTGAGGTTTCTGCAAACATAACGTGTGTGGAACAAGTGGCCTTACCAAGGCCAGGCCCCCATGGACTTTGTGCTCCCTGGGAGTTTATGGGTCTGTGGGGACACAGGAAGGCCATATCTGCCAGCCAGTTGGACTGGACGTTGAACCTGGGAGTGGCCTGATGTGCCTGCCACTGTGCTTCCCACATTGCCTAGTGGCCTGCAGAACTGGGAGGTGCTGTGTTCTCACTTTTTGTGAGCGTGGGGGGCCTCCTGGTGGTCTATCCTTTAGCAGTAACTATCCCTGAAGCAGGTGTCACTGCTGCGGGAATGCAGGTTACAGCCCTGCACAGAGCACATGGCTCAGGCCCTGCATTACACCAGAGTTGTCCTCTTTCGCTGACTGATGAGGTTAATGAGATCAGAAAGGTGGTGCTTTGAAACCAGATGGCCTCAGAGTCACAGCTGCCCAAGGTGGCACCCGTGTCCTTGTAGGGACACGACACAATTTCGTACGTTTATTCCCGACAACCACCAGAACACAACAGCAGCTTTACAAGGAGCGTCACAGGAGATTACAGCGATTAAGTGCCTTACTGATGATCACCTGCAGAGATGGTAGATGTCTCTGCATCCACCCTACATTGCGCTTTAATAATCACAGGAGGAAAAAAGATAGTGCAAGTTGTTGTTTAATGATACAGAGTTTCAGGTTCACCAGAAAAAAAAAAAAAAAAACTTCTGTAGATTAACAACGTGAATATGGTTAATATTACTTAGGTGCACACCAAGAAACGCTTAAGATGATACCCTTTACATTTGTGTATCACAATGAAAAAAATTTAAATCTCCTGGGTTTGAAGTCAGTATTACACCTTCCAAGCACCTGAATTCGGAGCTTCCTGCTTCTGTAAATTCAAAACCAAGAGGGCCTTAAGCACATTCCCTTTCCTAAGCCCTTTCTTTCTGTTGACACATTCATTCTACAAACAGATATTTTTTATCCT
>PVKV010039997.1:0-12619 GCA_004027835.1 Alouatta palliata
TTTTTTTTGAGAGGGAATCTTACTCTGTTGCCCAGGCTAGAATACAGTGTCATGATCTCAGCTCACTGCAAACTCCACCTCCCAAGTTAAAGCGATTCTCCCACCTCAGCCTCCCAAGTAGCTGGGATTACAGGCACATACCACCACGCCCGGCTAATTCTTGTCTTTTTAGTAGAGATGGGGTTTCACCATGTTGGTCAGGCTGGTCTTTAACTCCTGACCTTGTGATCCGCCAACCTCGGCCTCTCCAAGTGCTGGGATTACAGGCGTGAGCCACCACGCCCAGCATGCCTCTCCCTTTTCTACATGCTTTTCTTCCTTTCTTCTCCCTCTCCCTTTCCTGTGTCTGTCTGTCTCCTTGGCTGTCTCTGTGTCTCTCTGTCCCTGTCTCTTTCCTTTTTTTTTTTTCTGAGATAGAATGTTGCTCTGTCCCCCAGGCTGAGTGCAGTGGCACAATCTCAGCTCACTGCAGCCTCCGTCTCCTGGATTTAAGCAATTCTCCTGCCTCAGCCTTCTGAGTAGCTGGGATTACAGGTGTGGGCCATCACGCCTGGCCACTTTTTGTATTTTTAGTAGAAATGGGGTTTCACTATGTTGGTCAGGCTGGTCTCAAACTCCTGATCTCATGATCTGCCCGCCTCAGCCTGCCAAAGTGCTGGAATTACAGGTGTGAGCTACCATGCCCAGCCTTTTGTATTTTTTTTTATTAGAGACAGAGTTTTGCCATGTTGGCCAGGCTGGTCTTGAACTCCTGACCCCAAGTGATCTGCTCACCTCGACCTCCCAGCATCCCTCTCTCTTTCCATCTCTCTGCTTCTCCACATCTGTGTCCACCTCTGCATCTCTCTCCATCTCTGCATTTCTCTCTTCCCCCCATCTCTCCTGTGATCTCTTTCCTCCCTACCCCCGGCCCTCCCCTCCCTTGCAGTTACCAACCTTGAGGTTCTCATGGTTGAGGTCAGTCTTGTGCTTGTCCGTGGGTTTGTAGCCCCCGTGGCGATCCGAGATGATGGGGTCAAAGAGATCTTTGAACACTTCGTAGGACTCCTCATCACCAGCCACGCAGCCCACGGTCATGATGAAGGGGTGACCTGGAGGGGTGGGGGTGAGGCCAGAGGTGCTTGTCCCCAGCAAACGGGACCTGGGCTCGTGGGCTCAGTGGAGACTGTGTGCACATGTGTGTGTCGGGGTGGTGGGGTGGGGTGCATTCAGTACCTCTGGGTAGGAATTGAGGAGACTAAGGGTCGGGAGCGGTGGCTCACACCTGCAATCCTAGCACTTTGAGAGGCTGAGGTAGGTGGATCTCTTGAGGTCAGGAGTTTGAGACCAGCCTGGTCAACAGGATGAAACCCCATCTCTACTAAAAATATAAAAATTAGCTGGGTGCGAGGCGCACGCCTGTAATCCCAGCTACTCTGGAGGCTGAGGCACAAGGATTGCTTGAACCAAGTGGGTAGAGGTTGCAGTGAGTTGAGCTCGAGCTACTGCACTCCAGCCTGGGTGACAGAGTGAGACTCCATCTCAAAAAAAAAAAAAAAAAAAAAAAGAGAGAGAGAGAGAAGACTGAGGTCTGGTGGGAATCGGGAGGGAAGGCTGGGAGAGGTCAAGGTGGCATTTGGAGGGGTCAAGGTGGCTGGGAGGGGTCAAGGTGGGAGAGAAGAACGAATCCAGGGCAAGGTCAAAGGGGAAGGCAGAGCTTCGGAGGGTACATGGTGCTAAAGACATCAGCACCTTGAAAACATTAGCACCCAGAGTCGTGACATGTCAGCCTAAAATGCTGTTAGGTTCTCAGACTACCAGCTGCCACAGAGGGCCAGGAGGGTAAGACTTGAAAGACCCTCTTATTTCCCAAATGGAAAAACGGAGTCCAGGAGAGAGGGGCCTCTGCCCTCCATCACACAGCGAGCTGGATGTGAGGGGCGCTAGAACCTCCTCTCCACTCCCAGCTCTCCTCGCCTCTGCAGGTATCCTTTGAGAAACAACCCTAACGTTAGTAACATCCCCTGTCAGATTCTGGTTTTTTTTGAGGCAGGGTCTCAGTCTGTGGCTGGAGTACAGTGGCGCGATCTCACTGCATCCTGCATCCCCAGGCTCAAGCCAGCCTCCCACCACAGCCTCCTGTGTAGCTTGGACCACAAGCCCATGTCACACTTGTCTAATTTTCTTTTTTTTTTTTTTTTTTTTTGAGACGGAGTTTCACTCTTGCTGCCCAGGCTGGATGCAATGGTGCAGTCTCGGCTCACGGCAACCTCTGCCTCCCAGCTTCAAGCGATTCTCCTGCCTCAGCCTCCCAAGTAGCTGGGATCACAGGCACCCGCTAACAAGCCCAGCTAATTTTTGTGTTTTTTTGTGGAGGCAGTGTTTCACTATGTTGGCCTTGAACTTCGGACCTCATGATCCACCTGCCTCAGCCTCCCAAAGTGCTGGGATTACAGGCATGAGCCACCACGCCTGGCCCAATTTTTCCTATTTTTAGTAGAGACAGGGTCTTGCTATGTTGCCCGACTGGCCTCAAATTCCTGGCCTCAAGTGATCCTCCTACCTGGGCCTTCCAAACTGCTGGGATTACTGGCACAAGCCACTGCACCTGGCCCAGCTGTCAGGACTCGAGCACTCACTTGGCGCCAGGCGCCACTCTCAGCACTGCACAGGCATTGCCTCGTGTTTTCACAGAGTGGGTGCCCATTTCTCAGAGGAGGAGACTGAGGTTCGGGAGATGAACCAATCTCCTCGGGGGTCTCACGTGATTCTCGTGCATGTTTATTACATGGTTTGCTGTGTATTCCACATTGTCCCAAACCAATTTTTTTTTTTTTTTTTTTTTTTTTGAGACACAGTCTGGCTCTGCTCTGTCACCAGGCTGGAGTGCAGTGGCACAATCTTGGCTCACTGCAACCTCTGCCTCCTGGGTTCAAGCGATTCTCCTGCCTCAGCCTCCTGAGTAGCTGGGACTACAGTTGTGTGCCACCATGCCCGGCTAATTGTTTTTGTATTTTTAGTAGAGACGGGGTTTCACCATGTTGCTCAGGCTGATCTTGAACTCCTACCCTTGTGATCCACCCGCCTCGGCCTCCCAAAGTGCTGGGAATACAGGCGTGAGCCACGGTGCCTGGACTCCCTTTACGTATATTTATGCATTGATTCTCACAACAGCCCCATTTTACAGATGAGAAAACTGATGCCCCCACTCAGGGTGAGTGAGAGTGGGGCCTGGCCAGCAGCCTCTGGAGCCCCCCGATAGCCCCTTCCGTGCTGTGCGGAGGCTCACCTGGGTTGTCCACGCCTGTCTGGATGACATCGTCTAGGGTGAAGCCAGATGGGGTCTCCTTGTCCCGCAGCTTCTTGTAGAGCTCAAGGGTGAGCACCTTGGCCATGTGGTTGTTGTGCTTGGTGAGGTCGGGATACTCCTCCTCAGGCTTGTAATTCAGCTTGTACTTGTTGTGGGTGTTTCCGAATGGCATGGTGGTGGCTTAGGAGGCCTGAGGTGCGGGACGGTGGAGGGGGGAAGATTAGCTCGCATCTTTTTTTAATTTTTTTTGAGATAGAGTCTTGCTCTGTCACCCAGGCTGGAGTGCAGTGGCAAGATCTCAGCTCACTGCAACCTCTCCCTCCCGGGTTCAAGTGATTCTTTTTATTTATTTATTTAGTTTGAGACGGAATCTTGCTCTGTCACCAGGCTGGAGTGCAGTGGTGTGATCTCGGCTCACTGCAAACTCTGCTTCCCGGTTCAAGGGATTCTCCTGCCTCAGCCTCCTGAGTAGCTGGGACTACAGGCACGTGCCACCATGCCTGGCTAATTTTTTGTGTTTTTAGTAGAGGTGGAGTTTCGCCATCTCTACTGGTTGGCCAGGTTGGTCTCGACCTTCTGGGTTCAAGTGATCCACCCACCTCGGCCTCCCACAGTGCTGGGATTACAGGCGTGAGCCACTTCGCCCAGCCTGGCTCGCATCTTGCAGACAGCAGCAAGAGAACCGAGCGAGGTGCTGGGGTCAGGCAGGCTGTGTGACCTGGAGCAAGGGAATTTCTCTCTCTGAGCCCCTGCGTCTCAGCAGGAAGGCATCCGGAGTCTTAGGTCAGGGGCCTGGCTCTGCCTCATCCCAGCCGGTTGAGCCTGAACTAGTCATTCTTGCTGGAGACTCAGTGTCCCCAAGTGGAAAACAGGCCCCACCCTGAGGCTGGAAAAATATCATGCGTGGATAAAGTGTAGGTTCTGGAACTGGCCAAGGGTTTGATTCCCAGCTCTGCTACCAAAACTAGCTGTGTGGCCAGGGGCAAATTGTTTAACCTCTCTGTGCCTCAGTCTACTCATCTGGAAAATGAGGATCATAATAGCACTCAGTGCATGGGCGTGTTGAAAGGATTAAATGTGTGAGCGGAAGTATAGCTCTCGGAACAGTGCCTGGTACACAGTAAGCATTATTTCACTTAGCTATTGTTGTTATTATGTTAAAGATGGAGCCTCGCTCTGTCGCCCAGGCTGGAGTGCAGTGGCACCATCTCAGCTCACTGCAACCTCCACTTCCCAGGTTCAAGCAATTCTCCTGCTTCAGCCTCCCAAGTAGCTGGGATTACAGGCATGTGCCGTGTCCAGTTAATTTGTGTGTGTGTGTGCGCGCCATGTTGGCCAGGCTGGTCTTGAACTCCTGACCTTAAGTGGCCTCCCAAAGTGCTACGATTATAGGCTTGAGCCACCACACCTGGCCTGTTGTTGGTTCGTCAGAGGAGCTGGTGAAAAGGTGGAGGTGAGGGTATTGCTGGGAGTGAGTATGTGAGCAGGTTCTCGGATTACCAATCCAAAGACAAGGGGCTGGGGCTGGGGGAGCGCCGGGTGGCTGCCCACACCTCTGTCTGCTGACAAGTCTCCCACAGGGCTCAGCAGGGAAGAGAAGCTTAGCCTCTGGATCATCAGAGCCAGGTTCAAATCCCACCTATGCCATTTCCCTGCTGTGTGACTCCAGGCCAGTCACTGGGCCTCTCTGGACCTCTGTCTCCTGTGAACTGAGCCTGCCCCATAGGATTGCCAGGATCCTCTGAGCTTGGCCATGGGGTTGGCTGAGCACAGGCCCTGACATGGAGTTGGAGCCTGGAACCCTGGTGGCTGCTATTATTGTTATTATTACTTTTTTGTAGAGGTGGGGTCTCACTATATTGCCCAGGCTGGTCTGGGACTCCTGGACTCAAGGGATCCTCCCGCCTCGGCCTCCCAAAATGCTGGGATTATGTGTGTGAGCCACCACGCCCAGTCCTACTGTTGTTATTATTTTATTCACTGGACCCAGAAAGGAGACGGGACCTCCAGCAGCGGTAGGATAGGGGGATGGGAAGCAGGTGGGACTGGGGGAGGGAAGTTGGGACCACGGTGAGCTAAGGGCTGGAAGGGGAGCAGGGACCCGCCAAAGACCTTGGGCGCTGCTGTCCAGGGTGGTTATTTTTAGGATCTGGCAGCAGCCTGCCGCCCCACCCCCAGCTGCCGCCCGGCACCACCCCCACATTCCAGGGCTCGGCTTGCACCAAGTCAACAGGCTCTGAGACAGGTGGGCCAGGGTGGCTGGGGGGACACGAGTCCAGGCCCTGGGACTCAAGGACACCCCGGGCAGGCAGCCCCGACCCCTGCCCTTCAGAGGATGCTCCCCCAATCCCTGCCAGGGACACCCCAAGAGAGGGCACTGAGGCAAGGTGGGTGACCCCCCCCAAGAGACACAAGCAGAAAGCCCCAGAGCCACGAACCCCCACCACCACACACTCCCCAGATCACACTGTAAACTGAGTCACACCATCACACTTCCAAGCTCAGGGACACGCCCAAGATAGAGGCACTCCTGTGTCAGCTACCAAGTCAGATACAAGGTCACAGGGACCCACACGGCAGCAATCACAGAAGCCTGCAACACCTGCTATGGCAGACTCTGCCGGGCGACACACAGACACACCTCCCACGGCTGGTGGCGCCAGTGCTGGTGACAAACTGTAATCAACGTGGGCCTGGCTCTACAGCCCCTTGCAGGGGTGACAGTTGGCAGCTGTCAGGACCCCTTTCATCTCTGGGATCCCTCCCCGTAACCCAAGACTTGTGCTGAAGAAATGGCAGATCCCAGCGGGGGGTTCAGGCGGCCTCACAGATGCAGGGGACTCCCAGACACAGAGGTCAGCCTTCCCACGCGCCGGCCTGCCTTTGTAAAGGAGGATGTTGGTGGTGCAGGGGGTGGCCCACAGGCCCTTTCCCGAGCTGACACAGCCTGTGGCACCCACAGAGACTGCCCCTCTCTGGCCCCCACCCAGATTCCCGTCCCATGCAGTACCTGGCTGGGCTGGGCTGAAGGGGACTCTCTGTATCCTGGAGGTGACACTAACCCAAAGGAAGGGCCTGCAGCCGTGGCCTTATATAGGGGGACCTAGGCTGTGCTATTGGCTGGGAGGGATTGTCCCCAGGGAGGAGTCTTGGAGGGCAGCTGAGCCTCTCACCTCCCTGCTCGGGCACCATGCCCACCCCGAACCCAGGCATGCCTTGCGCCCAACCCCGTGGCCTTGTATGGGCTGAGCCGCCCCAGGGGCTGGGCCCAAGCCCCCCCACCAAACTGATTCCCTGACCAAGTGCTGAGTCGGGCTGGCGGTGGGGACAACTGGCCCCTCGCCGGGAACACGGGACAGTGGCTGGGAACATCCCAAGCACGTAGAAGCCACCCTCCCCTGGCCCCTGAGTCTGCTCCAGCCACCAGCCCCTCCTGTGTGTGCCCCTGGGCCCTCACCCCTAGCCCAGTCCCAGCGGCACCTCGGGGAACCATGTCGTGGCTCCAGGAGGACCAGGAGCCCTGTGAGCAGGAGGAAGCAGTGGCCGGGAGAGGCTGCGAGGCCGCCTGCTGCCACCACCTATAGAGAGGGTCCAGCCAAGCCCAGTTGCAGTAGAGGGCAGTCTAACCCCAGAAACCTGCGCTTGGACGCCCCTTCCTCCTAGGGACTGAGTGGAGGGTAAACTGAGGCTGGCCGAGTTGGGGAGACTCACACTCGGGGCTGGGGTGGGAGGCGGTGGCCACCCTCCCCCTGCTTAACCCTTGCCCCGTCGGTGCTACTGGGAGATTTCTGCTGCGCGGAGGACAGGAAGGGTCTCAGCCGCCAGGAAAGGAGTTATTTTTAGAGGGCGCTTTGCTGTCTCCTCCTCTGCGAAGGCGCTGGGTTTGGGGTGGCTCGGGGGCAGGTGTTGGAGGGGGGTTCGCCACGTGTCCTGGTTAATTATAACCGAGCGTCTCGGGTGTCCCCGGGCCTCGCCTCCTTACAAGGGCAGCCACGGGGCCCTGAGTGGCAGCTCCCCGCCCCCCCCCCCGGGAAGGGGGCTGGGCAGCGACGCGGTTCAGAGCGCGGGCGCCAGACTCGCACTCGCGTGGATCTGGGCATAGCAAGCGCTCTCCTCGCCTCGGGGCTGTAACCAAGGACTTCAAGGGCTGAGAACGGGGTTCTGTGGAAGAGGGTACCGCATAAAGGAAGCCGCTTTCTCCTCCTGGGGCGCGCCAAGATTGCAGGCTGATCGGGTCTTCTCCTCCAGGGAGCTCCCAGGATTGCGATGAAGAAAAGAATGTCCCTTCCCTCTGAGTTCCTCCCTCGCCCAGGGTTTCCTGGGTCTCCGGTCCTCACCTCATACCTTCCCAGGCAGGTGAGGACTGGCTCAGAGAAAGGGAGCCTCTCTGCATCTCCGCCTCTCCCCTGGACGCCTGATCTGAGTGGGGCAGGGGAGAAGGGTGCTTTAAAAACGTTTATGTGGGGCCCAGCCCCTTCCCAACAAAAGCAGATTGGCAAGGGTCTCTTTTATGGTTATGGAAACTGAGGCCCAGAAAACTAAATGGAACTGGGCTAGAGACAGTGATCTGTCAGGCACTTCCTGAGCCTACGACAAAACACGAAACCCCTGCCCTTCTGGAGACAATAGAGCAAGGGGGTCACAGACGAGGGGAAGGCACGGCAGGGGAGGTCGAGGCAGGCCTCTTTGGGAAGGTGACATCTGAGCAGAGACCTGAAGGAGAGCAGGGAGCCAGCCATGTGCGAATCTGCGAAGAACAGCAGGTGCAAAGGCGTTGAGGTGGGAGTGGCTGGGCACATCTGAGGACAGAGGGAAGGAGGCCAGGGGGCTGAAGCAGACGGGCCCAAGGAGAGATGGTAGGAAGAAGATGAGGTTGGATGGGGCACAGCAGCAGGCCAATGGCACCCTGGGGGCTGTGGGAGGAGTTTTAATTCCATTGTGACTGACGGTGTTAAATGGGCCAGGTGGGGTGGCTTGTGCCTGTAATCCCAGCACTTTGGGAGGTAGAGGCAGGTGGATCACCTGAGGCCACGAGTTCAAGACCAGCCTGGCCAAGATGGTGAAACCCCATCCTCTACTGAAAGTACGAAAATTAGCCAGGCATGGTGGCACACACCTATAATCTCAGCCAGTTGGGGGACTGAGGCATAAGAATTGTTTGAATCTGTAGGTGGAGGTTGCAGTGAGCTGAGGTGGTGCCGTTGCACTCCAGCCTGAGGACAGAGCCAGAGTCGGTCTGAAAAAAAAAAAAAAAAAAAAAAAAAAAGAGAGAGAGAAAGAAAATGTTAAATGGATGAGACATAGAAAGACAAACATCACATGTTGTTTGTGGGATCTGAAAATCAAAACAAGAAGGCTGAGGCAGGAGGATTGCTTGAGCTCAGGAGTTCAAGATGAGCCTGGCTAACATGGTGAAACCCTGTCTCTACTAAAAATATCAAACTTTGCCAGCCATGGTGGCACGCACCTGTAGTCTCAGCTGAGATGGGAGGATCACTTGAGCCTGGGGAGGTGAGGCTGCAGTGAGCTGTGATCACGCCACTGCACTCCAGCCTTGGTGACAGAGAGAGACCTTGTCTCAAAAAAAAAAAAAAAAAAAAAAAAAAAAAAAAAAAAAAAAAAAAAAAAAAAAAAAAAAAAAAAAAAAAGTAAAGAAACAATTGAAGTCATGGAGACAGAGTAGAAGGATGGATACTTGAGGCTGTGAAGGGTAATAGGCCAGGTGTGGTGGCTCACACCTGTAATCCTAGCACTTTGGGAGGCCAAGGAGGAAGCATTCCTTGAGCCCAGGAGTTCGAGACCAGCCTCAACAACATGGCTAAGCCTCATCTCTGCAAAAAATACAAAAACTACCAAAATTAGCTGGGCATGATGGAGTGCAGCTGTGGTCCGAGCTACTCAGGAGGCTGAGGTGGGAGGATTGTTTGAGCCCAGGCAGAGTGAGGCTGCAGTGAGCTGTGATCAAGCCACTGCACAGGGCAAGAGAGTGAGACCCTGTCTCACACACACAAAAATTAATTAATTAAAATAAAATAACTAAAGGAGTATAATTGGCTTGTTTGTAACACAAAGGATAAATATACCCACAAATAATTTTAAAAATAATTTTTAAAAATATTAAATGGAGAAAATCATCATCATCATCCCAGTGTGAGATTGACAGGAGACACTGAGGGTCATAAGCAGAAGAGACTGGATCCATGCCACACATATTTTGGGTGGCACAGCCCAGCCATACCTTGTGGGAGGGTTTGATTTTTTTTTTTTTTTTTTTTTTTGAGATGGGGTCTTACTCTGTCACCCAGGCTGGCGTGCAGTGGCACAATCTCAGCTCACTGCAACTTCCACCTCCCGGGTTCAAGCAATTCTTCTGCCTCAGCCTCCTGAGTAGCTGGGACTACAGGTGTGCACCACCATGCCAGGCTAATTTTTGTATTTTTAGTAGAGATGGGGTTTCCACATTGGCCAGGCGGGTCTTGAACCCCTGACTTCAGGTGATCTGCCTGCCTCAGCCTCCCAAAGTGCTGGGATCACAGGCATAAGCCACCCCGTCTGGTCCCTTTCACACTCTTATTAGCCACACATTGTCAGAAGGCCTTTCTTTCTTTTCTTTTTTTTTTTTTTTTTTTTTTTTTTTGTAGAGGCTGGTCTCCTCAGAAGCCATTTCTAGGTCTGGGGATTCCCCACTGTGAGCCTGCCTTCTTTGGAAAAGCTGAAGATGTCAGAAACTCAATTTCCCAGAATCCCTTGCAGCAATGGTCCAGCCCAGTGACCTGGGCTGAGCCAATCAAACGCTCCAGCAGCACCTTGTATCAGGAGCTCCCTCTGCTTTGAGTCTTAAAGAAACAATCGCCCAGCTGGGCACTGTGGCTCACACCTGTAATCCCAGCGTTTTGGGGGGCTGAGGCGGGTGGATCACCTGAGGTCAGGTGTTCGAGACCAGCCTGGTCAACGTGGGGAAACCCTATCTCCACTAAAAATACAAAAATTAGCCGGGTGTGGTGGCAGGTGCCTGTAATCCCAGCTACTCGGGAGGGTAAGGCAGGAGAATCCCTTGAACCCAAGAGGCAGAGGTTTCAGTGAGCTGAGGTCGTGCCACTGTACTCCAGCCTGGGTGACAGAGCAAGACTCCATCTAAAAAACAAAATAAGGCCGGGCATGGTGGCTCACACCTGTAATCCAAGCACTTTGGAGGCCAAGGTCGGTGGATCACCTGAGATTGGGAGTTCAAGACCAGCCTGACCAACATGGTGAAACCCCGTCTTTAAAAAAAATAAAAAATAAAAAAACCAGCCACTCTACAGTCTCTACCCTGTTAACTTTTATTTGTTTGTTTGTTTGTTTTTCTTTTTTTTTAATTTATTTATTTATTTTTAATATAAAGACGGGGTTTCACCATGTTAGTCAGGCTGGTCTTGAACTCCCAACCTCAGGTGCTCCACCCGCCTTGGCCTCCAAAATGCTTGGATTACAGGCGTGAGCCACCACTCCCGGACCGTTTGTTTTTAGACATGGGTTCTTGATGGCGGCTCGCTCTCTTGCTCAGGCTGCAGCACACTGGCTATTCACACTCTCATTCATAGTGCACTTTAGCTTCCAATTCCAGGGCCCAAGCAGTCCTCCCGCTCCAGCCTCCCGAGTAGCTGGGACTACAGGCACACACCACCATGCCGGGCCCTGACAGTTAACTTTTACTGTGCACCTATATGTCAAGTACTGTGCTAAGTGCTTTACATAGGTTGACTCATTTAACATTCCCAAAAATAAGGCTCAGAGAGGTTAAGTGACTTGCCCAAAGTCACACAGCTGGAAGGGGGCAGAACTGGGAATCAAATAGGCACAAGGCTGCCGAGAACGTATTCAGGCTTTGGTGAAAATAACGTCCAGGCCAGGTGTGGTGGCTCATGCCTGCAGTGCCAGCACTTTGAGAGGCTGAGGCGGGCGGATCACCTGAGATCGGGAGTTGGAGACCAGCCTGACCAACATGGAGAAAATCCCGTCTCTACTGAAAACACAAAATTAGCTGGGCATGGTATCACATGCCTGTAATCCCAGGTACTTGGGAGGCTGAGGCAGAAGAATCACTTGAACCCAGGAGGCGGAGGTTGCAGTGAACCGAGATCTCGCCATTGCACTCTAGCCTGGGTAACAAGAGCAAAACTCCATCTCAAAAAAAAAAAAAGAAGAAGAAGAAGAAAATAACTTCCAGGCTTCTCCCCAAGGTCACACTGTATTGTCAGCCCAAGATCTCTTCCAGGTCATCAGGCTCTGGTGTACCCCCTTCCCCGACCCACCTCCCATCACCCCAGCAGTCTGACTTCAGGGTCCCAGCACTTTAATGTGTATTCACTAGTTTCATCCTCCAACAGTCCTATGAAGTGGGTACTGCCATTTAAAAAAAAATTTACGTTTCTCCTGGGAGTCTAGAAATTACTGCTGTTTTTACAAGTCAGGAAAGTGAGAGTGGCCCAGAGAGGTTGCAACACTTATCCAAAGTCACACAGCAGGGAAGTAGCAGAACCAGATTGGACTAGGCTGTCAGTCCTGGAGCTCATCTTCCTAATCTCTTCCTGATGCCCTCTTCTTCATGTCAAGCCCCATTTCACAGAGAAGGAACACTGGGGCTGAGAAAGGGCAAGGGAGTTGCCTAAGGTCACAGCCAGTAATTCCAGCCTGCAGTCTTCTCCCTCCATTCCCAAGGCAGCCCTGCCCTCAAACCTGCCTTATTCTTCTGGGTTCAAGCCATTCTGCTGCCTCAGCCTCCTGAGTGGCTGGGATTACAGCTACCATCCACCACTCCTGGCTAATTTTTGTGTTTTTAGTAGAGACGCGGTTTCACCATGTCGGCCGGGCTGGTTTCAAACTCCTGACCTCAAGTGATCCACCTACCTCAGCCTCCCAAAGTTCTAGGATTATAGACATGAGCCACTGCGCCTGGCCTAATTTTTGTGTTTTTTATTTTTATTTTTATTTATTTATTTATTTATTTTAAGATGGGGTTTCACCATGATGGCCAGGCTGGTCTTGAACTCCTGACCTCAGGTGATCCACTCACCTCGGCCTCGCAAAGTGCTAGGATTACAGGCATGAGCCACCGCGCCCGGCCAATTTTTGTGTTTTTAATAGAGATGGGGTTTCACCATGTTGGCCAGGCTGGTCTCCAACTCCTGACCTCAAGTGATCCGCCTGCCTCAGCTTCCCAAAGTGCTGATATTACAGGCATAAGCCACTGTACCTGGCCCCAAATCAATTTTATCAAATTAGCTATACATTTCCCTCTAGGTGCCGCTTTAGCTGCATCCCAGGTTGTTGTTTCATTTTGTTTTTTTT
>PVKV010039998.1:0-12606 GCA_004027835.1 Alouatta palliata
AATTCTACTGTAAACAAGAACTGTCTCTTTTTATGTATTTATATTGGTATAGACTTCTTAAAAATATTCATTTGTTTTTTATAGAGACAAATTCTTACTATGTTCACCAGGTTGGTCTTGCACTCCTGGCCTCAAGCAATCCTCCTCTCTTGGCCTCCCAAAATCCTGGGATTATAGATGTGAGCCACCACACCTGGCTTATTGGTATTGACTTAAGAATAGAGTTGAACCTTGAACAATGCAAGAGCCCGGACCGCCTTGCAGTAGAAAATCTGCATATAAATTTTGACTCCCCCAAAACTTAACTATATTCTAATAGCTTACTGTTGACTGGAAGCCTTACCATTAACATACACAGTCAATCAACATATATTTTGTAGTTATATGTATTACATGCTATAGGCTTATAATAAAGTAAGCCAGAGAAAAGAAAATATTATGAAAATAATAAGGAAGAGAAAAAATAAATATGCTATTTTTAGGCAGGAGTAGATCATCATGAAGGTCTTCATCCTTATTATCTTCACATTGGGAAGGCTGAGGTTGTGGAGGGGTTGTTCTTGCTGTCTCAGTGAAGAAATCTGTGTATAAGCAGACCTCTGTGGTTCAAACCCATGTTATTCAAGGGTCAGAGCTTTATTTTATTTTATGGGTTATAATATTATAATTTTATTTTAGTGTTTTGACTTTGAGCATTGGGAACTCTTTCAAGTTGGCTTCTGTGTCTTTTCAACATGTTCCATCATTTTTCAGTGCTTCCTTACTTTCTAGTACCTCAGGATGTTCCAGAATCTTCTATTTTCTTTTCTCAGCCCAGGAATTAGCTGTTTCTCTAAGGAGCCCTGGTTTCCTTTATTGGTGAATGATAGTTAGAAATAAAAATCTCATCCTACGTGTGGTCATTGCTTCTGGGTGTCATTCCAGGCCCTCTCTGTTGTCAGAGCTAAGAATGTATCATATACTAACAAGCACCTACATGTATATTTGTATTTATTTTTTCTTCCATCTGTCAGTATATTAAAAGGCATGAGGCCCTACTGATGATCCTAATTCAGCCTCAAAATATGAATTCTGTCCTTTCCCCTTTTTTTATTTGTAACTCTTTGTATAGTGAGAAACCAGCATCTCATTATCAATATTTGTTTGTTAAATCCTAGAATATATTTTCATAATTACTGACCAGTACCCATATGAGAAACAAGTTTACTAACTCAAGTACAGTGTTTGTCTACAGTTCTGTCTATAGCTTTACAGAGTATAGTCAAAATACTGTTTTCTGAAGTTACTGAAATTAGTTCCTTTTCATCCCCATCCATGTATATTATTTATTTGCAATGTAATTATTTTCATTCCTTTTTGGGTTTTCTGAACATACTGATTGATTTTGGTGTATGAGACATTGTAATGGTTTCTAAGTCCTAACTATATAAAAGATATTCTCATAAATATGTCACTTTTCACTCATCCTGCTGCCCTAATTTTATTCCCCCATGAGTTCTACCTGTTTGCACCTATCCCTTGTGGGAAACCAGTCTCTTTACTTTCTGCTTTAGCCTTCCCGTAATTCCTTTGTACAATGGAACAGATACATGAATGTTTTATACTTTTTCTTTTCTTTTTTTTTTCCTAAGCCTACAGCACCCGGTATTCCCAGATGGTCTCCCATCCAAGTACTAACCAGGCCTGACCCTGCTTAGATTCTGAGATCAGACAAGATCGGGTGTGTTCAGGGTGATATGGCCGCAGACTGTTTATACTTTTTCTTTATCCAAAGGATAGCATACTACATATCCTCTCTTGCGCCTTCTTTTTTTCACTTAACATAGTAAATATTTCCTGGAAATCATTTCCTGTTGGTAAGTAGAGATTGTTCTCATTTTTTACAGCTGCATATTATTCCATTGTGTGGATTTAACTGTGACTTAACCAGTCTGCCATGTCTGAGCATTTAGGTTGTTCTCAGCATTTTGCAGCTGTGAGCAGTGCTGCAGTAAATAGCCTTGTGCATATGTATTTTTTAGTTTTTGGAGGTACATCTTCAAGGACACTGTCAGAAGGAAGATTACTGGGTCAAAACCTAAGTGCATGTGTAGTTTTGCTAGATGTTGCCGAATTTCCCTCCAGACGGGTTGTACTAGTTTGCATTTCCAGCAGTAGTATATGAGAGTGTCTGTTTTCCACAGCCTGGCCAGCAGAAATGTGTTGTCCATACATTTTAATTTTGCCAATCTGATAAGTGAGAATGGTATCTCAGCGCTGTTTTAATTTGCATTTTTCTAGTTAGGAGTGAGTTTGAATATTTTTACATATGCTTATTGTCCACGTTTTATATTTTTTGAAGCATTTCCTGTCTCTTCTCAATGTTTAAGAGTTCTTTATGTATTAAAGTTAGTAGCCTCTTTTCTGTGATATATGTTAACAGGTATTTTCTCCCAGTTTGTCAGTTATCTTTTGACTTTGTTTATGGTGGGTTTTTTTGTCATGCCATTTAAAAAATTTTACGTTAGTATGATTTACCAACATTTTCTCTTAGTTCCTTATTATGTCAAGGTTGAAGAGGAATTCGCTCAGGTTTTCTTTTAATACTTGTAAGGTTTCTCCTTTTTTTGTACTTAGATTCCCAATCCATTTAGAGTTTATTCTTGTGACTTGCGTGAAGTTTGGATCTTAGTCTATGTCTTGATAAACATAAATTACTAATTTTTTTTTTTAGATGGAGTCTTGCTCTGTTGCCAGGCTGGAGTGCAGTGGTGCAATCTCGGCTCACTGCAACCTCCGCCTCCTGGGTTCAAGCGATTCTTCTGCCTCAGCCTCCCAAGTAGCTGGGACCACAGGCGCTTGCCACCACGCCTGGCTAATTTTTGTATTTTTTAGTAGAGACGGAATTTCACCATGTTGGCCAGGATGGTCTCTGTCTCTTGACCTCGTGATCCATCCACCTCGGCCTCCCAAAGTGCTGGGATTACAGGTGTGAGCCACCGCACCCAGCCAAATTATTAATTTTAATGTAGTCAGATATACCAGTATTTTCCTATATGACATATTTTTATCTGTGTGGATAGCCAGTTGCCCTGCATTATTTATGAGAAAGATCATCCTTTCACTGCTTCTCTGCAGTGCCACCTTTGTTACAAATCCACTGCCTATGTGTAGGTCTGTTTCTAGGTTCTTTATTCTACTGACCTACTTGTTTGTCCTAATGTCAGTCACATTTTCGTTATTGCTAAAACTTTATGAGAAGTCTTGATATCTGTTAAGCAAGTCCTCCTACTTTGTTGTTCTTTAGGATGGTTTTTTATATTTTTGTTCTTTTGCTTTTCCTCATATATTTTCGAATGAGCTTATGACGTTTCTCATACAAATTCTGTCTGAAGTTTTTAGATTGCATTTAATATTTAGATCAGGTTTAAATATTCTGTGTAGTAACAATGTTGTGATTTCCTATCTGTGGACATGTTGTGTTCTTTCATTTATTTAGGTTTCTTAAGTTTCTTACAATAATGTTTGATACTTTTATGAATTAAGGTTTTTCACTTCTTTTGTTTTATTCCTAGATTAAAAAAAAATTTTTTATCATTTCATTTTGAATTGGATCATCCATAGTTTCATTTTCTAACTGCATGTTGCTGGTAATACAATTGCGATTTTTCTCTAATTGATCTAGTATCAAGGAATCTTATTATGAACTCACTAATTAATCTTTTTTCTGCATTTTGAGAGAATACATATATGTATATATATACATATATAATGGAGAAAAATATTAAGGTTAACATATATATAATACATACATACATACATATATACATAGAGAGAATGTTTATTAATAATGTGAACTTTTTTCCCTCTAATCTTTAGATTATGTTTTTCCTTGACTTTATTACACTGGCTAGGGCCTCTAGTACATTGTTAAAGAAAAATGGAGATAGAAGGTGTTTTTGCATTCTTATCCATCTAAAATTTTACAATTTCCTCATTGTTTTCTGTAGAGTTTATTTATTTACTTAGATCATTTATATAAAATTGAAACAGTTAGCTTCTCTTCCTTGTTTGCTAAGAGTACTTATACAAGGGTGTTTAATTTTTTCCAATACCTTTTCTGCTGTTATAACAACATGGTCTTTCCCCATGTCCTGTTCCTCAGGTAATTACAATGGTGAGTTATTTAATATTGAATGACTTTTAGAATAAACCCAATTTGATGATGATGTATTGTCTTTCAAAAGTTTTCTTATTAGATTTGTCTACTAGTTTAAAAAAATTTTTTTCACATTTCTTTGCTTCTTTTTTCTTCCTTTCCCTCTTCCTTTTTCTTCCCTCTTTCCTCCCCTCTTTCTCCCCTCTTCTCCCCTCTCCTCTCTGCAATTGGTCTGTATTATATGTTCCCTTTCTTATACTGTCAACATTGCATTTTTAAAAAATGACTTATTTTTATAAGTTTTTTTCCACACTTTTGAAGAATTAAACAGAAATTGTAGAGATTTCCTAGATACCATTTCTCTTTCAGCATACAATTTTCCTTATTATCATGTTGCACTAGTGTGGTACATTTGTTACAAGTGGTGAACAAATTGGTTGGTATGTTGTTATTAACTAAAGTCCATAGTTTCCATTGAGGTTAGCTGTGTTTTATAGTTCTGTGGATTTGGACAAATTCATAATGTACAGATGATATCAGCCATTACAGTATCATACAGACTAGTTTTCTGCTCTGAAAATTTCCTGTGCAACATCTATTTATTCCTTTTTTCCTCCCCCTAAACTTCTGGCAATCACTGATCTTGTCATTGTAGTTTTGCCTCTTCCAGATGTCGTATAGCTAGAATCACATAGTATGTAGCCTTTTTAGATTCGCTTCATTCACTTAGTGATATTCATTTAGATTTCTTCTGTGTCTTTCTGTAGTTTCATAGTTCATTTCTTTCTTTAAATGGACTTTATCTTTTAGAGCAGTTTTAGGTTAATGGCAAAAATTGAGCAGAAAGTATAGAGAGTTCTCGTATATTACCTGCCCCACACATGCATGGTCCTCCCCCACTATCAGTACTCTGCATCAGAGTGCTACATTTATTAGAGTTGATGAACCTATGTTGACATGTAATTATCACTAAAGTCTATAATCTGCATTAAGATTTACTCTTGGTGGTGTTTTGTCAAATGTATAATGACATATGTCTAGCATTATAGGATCATACAGAATGGTTTCACTGCCTTAGAAAAAATCATTTAGCTTTTCTCAGAATATCATATCATTGGATCATGTATTATGTAGGCTTTTAAGCTTGATTTCTTGTACTTTCACTTTTCCCCATGTCTTTTTGTGGCTTGATAGCTCATTCATTTTTTGGCATTGAATAATATTCCATTGTCTGGATGTACCATCATTTGTTTTCACCTACTTAATGGCATCTTGGTTGCTTCCAGGTTTGAGCAATAATGAATAAAGCTGCTGTAAACACCCATGTGCAGATTTTTGTATGGACATTAAATTTTCAGTTCCTTTGAGTAAATACCAAGGAGTGTGATTACTGGGTCATGTGGTAAGAGTTTCTTCATTTTTGTAAGAAACCACTGAACTGTCTTCCAAAGTGGCTATACTATTTGGCATTCCCACCATCAATTCTTGCGAGTTCCTGTTGCTCCACATCCTTGCTGGTGTGGGTGGTATCAGTGTTCAGGATTTTGGCTATTCTCATAGGTGTGTCGTGGTATCTTACTGTTACTTCAGTTTGTGTTTTCCTAATGACATATGAGACTGAGCATCTTTTCATATAACCACTTGCTACCTGCATATCTTCTTTTGTGATGTGTCTGTTCCAGTCTTTTGCCTAGTTTTAAATTAGATTATCTATTTATTCTTTTTCTAGATTTTTGCTTTTAGAGACGGAATCTTGCTGTCACTCAGGCTGGAGTACAGTGGTACATTCATGGCTTGCTGTAACCTTTAACTCCTGGACTCATTAGATCCTCATGCCAGAGCTTCCTGAGTAGCTGGGACTACAGACATATGCCACTGTGCCCAGCTAATTTTTATACTTTCTATAGAGATGGAATCTTGCTGTGTTGCCCAGCCTGGTCTGGAAAAAAAAAGTTGCTGCAAAATAAGAGGGTTTTTATTCTGAGAAGATAATATGGTTTGGATCTGTGTCCCTACCAAATTTCATGTTGAATTGTAATCCCTGTTGTTGAAGATGGGGCCTGGTGGGAGGTGTTTGTCATGGAGGCAGATCACTCATGGCTTGGCACTATCCATCCTTGAGATAGTGAGTGAGTTCTCTCGAATCTCATTGTTTAAAAGAGCCAATAAAATTATAGTTTGCCCAATTCACTTTCATAATGCATCGATTGATTTTAATAATGCATTTTCTCCCAAGTGTCTGAGTGGACTGGCAATAATGGCTACTTCAGTGTCAGTGTCCACAATGTAAAGGAAAAGCCAATCTGATTCTCTTTTACTTAAGAGGCCTAATCCCTAGGAGCTGGTGGCCTCTGTGCCTGGCCTGTTTGCTTTCTGGTTTTAGTGTAGGCTTGCTAGAGTGCTTTGCTTATTGGCCTGTGTAAGCACGGTAGCCCCTTGGCCCTAGCAGAGCATTGAGGAGAAATCTGGTGGCTCTGTGCACTCCCAGAGCAGTGCTTCAGGTCACCAAGTGCCCATTGAGGAGGACTGGCTTGGGTCACTTTTGTGATATAAAGTAGCTGTGACCCAGAGCCTGTAAACAGAGGAGTTTTCCAAAGTAACATGGACAGAGATTTTGCAGTTAACACTTCCTAAGTGCTTTCTGACTCCTGGGAAGACCCCCTTGGTCTTGCTTGCTGGGATCCAGTCTCTGGACAAACACTGATGGTGGATTGATTGCTGCTGTAACGTGGAGTTCAGGAACAACAGATTTAAGACTAGAAAGGCTGTGACCTTAGATATCCTGGGTTTAGTGGTTTTCAGACTTATTTTTAGTTGTGGAGCCTTTTGTTCAGAAGAAATCTGGGTCAGACGCACAATATGGAAAGCAGGTAGAAGTCTGCACGTTAGGTTGAAGTTGCTAAGAATAGAAAGCTAAAGACCAATACCTCCTGGGGTTCTTCCTCAGCTCTCAAAGACTGCAAGGATGGAGCCTCTGAGGATCAGTGGTGTGGTCCAGCTTCTTCCTTCCACATACGTGTAAATGAGGATCTTCCCCCAAACGGGCAGTGAGGGAGTGGGGCAGCCTGGGGTATTTCTTCCAGAGGCCTCTCCTTAAGGGTCTCTCTACTGCCATCACTCTGCTTTTTACACCTTGCAACAGTGCAGCATTTTGTTTATCTGTCCTGTTGTAAAGCATGGTGATGGCGTCCCATGATCTCTTGGAAATTGTTCTGAAGTCACATCTTCTTTTTAGAGGTGCTTTAGTGGAAGGACTGACTCCCAGCCTAGGAGTTGGCTGCTCCATGACTTGGTCCTGCCCTGCTTATTGCAGAGCTTCGTGATGATGGGGAAGTTACTTTCTTTCAATGGGTCATAGTCTCTTAATCTGGAAAATGATCGCAACATCTGGGATAAGAGTTGTATTAGCTTCTTGTTGCTGCTGTAACAAATTAACACACATTGGATACCTTGGAGCAACAGAACTTGATTCTCTCATGGTTCCAGAGGCCAGAAGTCTGAGTGCAGTTATTTTCACCAAAATCAAGGTGTCAGCAGAACCCCCTGACCCCACCCTCCACGCTGTAGAGAAGAATCCACCCTTGCCTCTCCCAGTTCTTGGAGGCTGCCAGAATTCCTTGGCTTGGGGCTGCATCCCTCTACTCTCTGCCTCCATGGTCACCTCCTCCTCTTCTCGCCTTTTGCCTCCTCCTCTACTTTCCACCTCCATTTCTTCCTCCTCTTCTCCCTCTGTCTCCCCCTTGTAAGGATACTCGTACTCATTGCATTTAGGGCCCACCCGCTAATCCAACATACTTTCTGCATCTCAATATCCTTAACGTAGTCGCATCTGCAAAGTCTTTGCAGTATAAGGTAATATTTTTAGATCCCATAGATTAAGACCTGATCTATTTGGGGGCCATTATTCAGTCCACCACACCAGTCAACCTCAGGGCTCAGTTTTAGCACTCATGGGATGTGATCTATGCAAAAATGCTTTCTTTATGGCGAAATGCATTTTAGCATAATAATGATAATATTTATTTCACTAGCAGAATACACATGAAAATAGCATAAGAGAGAGAGATATAAATAACAACATTAAGATTAACTTGGATTTTGTGAGAGGTAGATGGGAGACATAGGTTTGTTCTCCAGCATTTATTGAGTTCCTACTGTGTGCCAGGGCTCTTGTAGGGTAGGGCCTTGAGCTGCTTTAGTAAATAAAGCAGCCAAAGACCCCTGGCTTCATGGAACTTATCTTCTAGCAAAGGGACAGAGAATAAATAATTTGCTTACTAGTAATGAATATAGTGAGTCCCTTAGGGAGTTGGATAATGAATGCTTGGAAAAAAGCAAGAAGAGAGTGAGTGCTTGTGGTCAGGGTGGGGTAGGCTGGGGATCTCACTGAATGGAGATGTCTGAGCTGACCTGCAGGAGTGAGGGGTCTGTGCCCTCAGGTGTCTGGAGGGAGGGACATCCAGGTTGAGCATGGTTATGAGAGGCTGCAGTAGACACTTGTGAAAACTGTTAATGGAAATAAAACAGTCAATGCTCAAGTTTTAATTTTTTTAACAATTTCTGTTTGCCTGCTTCAGGGATAATAAACTCAAAGCTTCCTGAGGTCAGACACATCAGCAAAGCAAGCCTGGGGGAGGCGAGTGGAAGCACTAGAGATAGCTGACAGGTCCTTACCCCACGAAGCCCAGGCTGTTCATCTCTGCAAGATGTAGACCCAGTGGCTGGGTTTCAGAAGCTGGAAGTCCAAAATTTTCATGAATAATCTCCCAATTTTGAGATGCAGTGGAAATTCATATATTAAAATGGTGTACCTTGGCTGGATGCGGTGGCTCATGCCTGTTGTCCCAGCACTTTGGGAGGGTGAGGGGGTGGATTAGCTGAGGTCAGGAGTTTGAGGCCAGCCTGGCCAACACGGTGAAACCTCATCTTCACTAAAAGTACAAAAATCAGCTGGGCGCAGTGGCATGTGCCTGTAATCCCAGCTACTTGAGAGGCTAAGGCAGGAGAATTGCTTGAATCTGAGAGATGGACACTGCAGTGAGCCAAGTTTGTGCCATTGCACTCCAGTCTGGGTGAGACAGAGTGAGATTGTCTCAAAAAATAAAAAATAAAATGGCGAACCAAACTAAATATACTGGAGGGTCAGATTCAGGTCACAGGCTATCATTTTTCAGCTTCTAGTTTATGAGATACATTCCCTAAAATTTAGCTCGTCTGCCCTACCTATGATGGGTAACAATTTCCCTTAAGTTCAGCCTGAGGAACACAGAATGGAGGAGACCAAGGTCTGCACCCCATCCTTAGGTGATGCAGGGCACACTCTTCAATGGGAGTCCCTGTTGTCCTTCCATGAAACTCTTGACATCAGCCCACTGTGGCCACCCTCACCTCTCATCCCTTTGTGCTTGGGTTCAGCTCTAAGCCTGATCTTTGGTCAATTCTCATTTTGTTTTGTGTGCTTCACTTTGTTTCATATCACATTGTAAGAATCAGAAGGAAAGGAACATTTTGGAATTCACTTGGGAGGCTTTTTCTTTCTGAATTTCAATAGTTTTGGAGGTAAAGGTGGTTTTGGTTACATGGATAAGTTCTTTTTTTTTTTTTCTTTTTTTGAGATATGGTCTTGCTATGTTTTCCAGACTGCAGTGCAGTGGTGCCATCTTGGCTTACTGCAACTTCTGTTTCCCAGGCTCAGGTGACCCTCCCACCTCAGCCACCTGAATAACTGAGATGGGATGACAGGCACATGCCACCACATCTGGCTAATTTTTGTATTTGTTGTAGAGATGGGGTTTTGCCATGTTGCCCAGCAGGTCTTGAATTCTTGGGATAAGGCAGTTTGCCCACCTCAGCTCCCAAAGTGCTGGGATTGCAGGCGTGAGTCACCGTATCTAGCCAACACGTTCTTTAGTGGTGAATTCTGACATTTTAGTGCACTTGTCACCCAGTCAGTGTACACTGTACCCAATATGTAGTGTTTTATCCCTTACCGCCTTCCAATCTCCCTCTCCCCCTGAATCTCCAAAGTCCATTATATAATTCTTATTATGTCTTTGCATCCTCATAGCTTAGCTCTCACTTATCAGTGAGAACATAAGATACTGGTTTTCTATTCCTGAGTTACTTCACTTAGAACAATAGCCTTCAGTTCCATCCAAGTTGCTGCAAAAGACATTATTTCATTCCTTTTTATGGCCGAATAGTATTCCATGGTGTATATACACCACATTTTCTTTATTCACTTGTTGGCCAGTGGGCATTTAGATTGCTTCCATATCTTTGCAATCGCAAATTGTGCTGCTATAAGCATGCATGTACACGTGTCTTTTTCATATACTGATTTCTTTTGCATTGGGTAGATACCTAGTAGTGGGGTTGCTGGATCAAATGATAGCTCTACATTTAAAGGAATCTCCATACTGTTTTCCATAGTGGTTGTACTAATTTACATTCCCACCAGCAGTGTAAAAGTGGTCACTTTCCACCACATCCACACCAACATCTGTTGTTTTTTGACTTTTTAATTTAATTATGGCCATTCTTGCAGGAGTAAGGTGGTATTGCATTGTGGATTTAATTTACATTTCCCTGATAATTAGTGATGTTGAATATTTTTTTTTTTACATAGCAACTAAATTCATTTTATTAAAATATTAATAGCCAGATTCATTTTTAAAACAATTTTATGCTTTACAAGAGACACATTTAAATTATGAGAACAGAGAAAGATGGAAAGTAAATGAATGGAAAAGATGTATTGTACAAATACGAACAACAATAAAACTGGTGGAACGTAATATTACACCATTAAGATTAATATCGGAGAAAGGTCACAGGTGAAAGATATTCCTAGACATAAACAGATACTTCATAATGATTAAGTATTTACTTCAACGGTAAGGTATAAGAATTCTAAATTTGCAGCAAGTAACATAGCTTCTTCAATAATACATAGAAAAAGCACTTTAAATATAGAAGCTTTGAACAAGGCACTTAACAAGCTTGATTCAAATTGGCGTATACAGAACAGTGTACTTGCTGTTACATAATGTTCATAATGCAAATAATTTTTTTTTATATATATACTTTTTAATTGCATTTTAGGCTTGGGGGTACATGTGAAGAACATGCAAGATTGTTACATAGACACCATGGAATATTATGCAGCCATCAAAAACGATGAGTTTGCATCATTTGTAGGGACATGGATGAACCTGGAAACCATCATTCTCAGCAAACTGACACAGGAACAGAAAACCAAACACCGCATATTCTCATAGACGGGTGTGAACAATGAGAACACATGGACACAGGGAGGGGAGCATCTCACACTGGGGTCTGTCGGGGGGAAAAAGGGGAGGGACAGCAGGGGGTGGGAAGTTGGGGAGGGATAGCATGGGGAGAAATAACAGATACAGGTGATGGGGAGGAAGGCAGCAAATCACACTGCCATGTGTGTACCTATGTAACAATCTTGAATATTTTTTCATATGTTTGCTGGCTGTTTGTATATCTTCTTTTGAGAATTATCTATTCATATCCTTTGCCCAATTTTTTATGGGATTATTTGTTTTTTTCTTGCTGATTTGTTCAAGTTTCTTGTAGATTCTGGATACTAGTGCTTTTTCGGATGCATAGTTTGCAGATATTTTTCCCACTTTGTAAGTTGTTTACTCTGCTGATTATTTCTTTTGCTGAAGATTTTTTTTTTTTTTTTTGAGACAAAGTCTTGCTTCATCGCCAGGTGCCAGGCTGGAGTGCAGTGGCGCCATCTCGGCTTACTGCAACCTCCACCTCCCAGGTTCAAGCAGTTCTCCTGCCTCAGCCTCGCGAGTAGCTGGGACTACAGGTGTGTGCCACCATGCCCAGCTAATTTTTGTATTTAAGTAGAGACAGGGTTTCACCATGTTGGCCAGGATGGTCTCTATCTCTTGACCTCGTGATCCACCCACCTCAGCCTCCCAAAATTCTGGGATTACAGGCGTGAGCCACCGCGCCTGGCCTGCTGAAGCTTTTTAGTTTAAATAGTTCTCATTTTTGTTTTTGTTGCCTTTGCTTCTGGGGTCTTAGTAATAAATTATTTGCCTAAGCCAATTCCAGGAGAAAATTTTCTGATGTTATCTTCAGAATTCTTATGGTTTCAGGTCTTTCATCTAAATCTTTGATTCCTTTGAATTAATTTTTGTATAAGGTGAGAGATGGGGTTCCAGTTTTTTCTTTTACATGTGGCTTTCCCAGTGTTCTTTCCCCACTTTATGTTTTTGTATACTATGTCGAAGATCAGTTGGCTGTAAGTATTTGGCTTTATTTCTGGGTTCTCTCTTCTGTTCCATTGGTCTGTGTGCCTATTTTTTTATATAAGTACCATGCTGTTTTAGTAAGTGTAGCCTCATAACATAATTTGAAGTCAGATAATGTGATACCTTCAGATTTGTTCTTTTTGCTTAGTATTGCTTTAGCTATGAGGG
>PVKV010039999.1:0-12606 GCA_004027835.1 Alouatta palliata
AAAAAAAAAAAAAAAAAAAAAACATGTAGCCCAGTCCCACCCCTCTAGTGGTGGGTTGTGCCCTTCCTCCACTGGGCTGGATCATTCAGGGTTCCTCTCAGACTGTGGCACTGGCTATGCAACCCACTAGAGTCAGAGTTTCAGCCCTCTGGGGTTTGCTGCACCCAGCAGTCTCCCCCTTCAGCTTTCTCTCTCTCCTGTCATGGGGTAGGGGCTGCCCAGCTGCTCCCGCTTACAGCTCCCTCTCTCTCTGGGCAGGGGGAGGGGGCGATAGCTCAGTCTGCAGACTCTTACTCAACTCTGCACTTGTAATTCCCGGCACTTGACTGGCAAAGATCCCCTGTTCTGTGTATTGCTGAGTCCTTGGGGGAAGCACTGTATCTGGACTGGGGCGCCAGAGGTGGCGCCTCTCACTAGCCAGTCAGATGCACTTTCTGGGTGAAGCAACACCCCTCCCCGCCTCAGTCTGCCCTGAGTGGGCTTTGCTCACCCTCGGACCAGACCCATTGAAATGCACCTGGTACCTCGATTGGAGCTAGCAGATCTCTGGGTTTCTGTATCTCTTTCACTGGGTGTTGTGCACTGGACTTGTGTCTAATCTGCCATCTTGGATCCTCTCCCATTGCTTTTGTTTGTTTCAGATAGAGTCTCACTTTGCCACCCAGGTTAGTGTGCAATGGCATGGTCTTGTTTCACTGCAACCTCTGCCTTCTGGGTTCAAGTGATTCTCCTGCCTCAGTCTCCTGAGTAGCTGGGATTGCAGGTACCCACCACCATGCTTGACTAATTTTTGTATTTTTAGTAGAAACGGAGTTTCACCATGTTGGCCAGGCTGGTCTCAAACTTCTGACCTCAGGTGATCCGCCCATCTCAGTCTCCCAAAGTGCTGGGATTACAGGCATGAGCCACCACGTCAGGCTGCAAGCATCCTTTCAATGAAAAAAAAAAAAAAAGATATAGCCTTTTCTAGGTAAGCATAGCTAATTCAAATAGTTTAGCCTTTTATAAATATTAAATGTGTAACACCGAAGAAAAAAATGGTGAAGGGGTGCAAGTTTTCATGGCATGCAACAAATTTATCTGGAAAATAGCATAATGACCTAGTGACAGCTGCCCTCAGAAAATGCTATCAAAAATATGTTCTCTGAAAGTAACTGCTGCAAACAGCCAGGCCATGAAAATTCAGCTCATTTCATAATGAGTAAAAGAAAGAGAGCTAGTGTGACACCAGTACCAAGATAATGAAATGTAAAAGGTGAAAAGAGCAGCAAAACTCACCAGAGAAGATACAACAGAAATTGGCGATGAAAACAGTCACCAAACATTTTGCTATAATTTTTATTTTTTTTGAGACAGAGTCTCGCTCTGTCACCAGGCTGGAGTGCAGTGCCGCAATCTTGGCTCACTGATTTTTTTTTTTTTTTTGAGATGGAGTCTCTCATTGCTGCCCAGGCTGGAGTGCAGTGGCACGATCTCAGTTCACTGCAACCTCTCCCTCCCGGGTTCAAGCAATTCTCGTGCCTCAGCCTCCCAAGAAGCTGGGATTACAGGCATGCACCACCATACCCAGCTAATTTTTTTGTATTTTTAGTAAAGACAGGGTTTCACCATGTTGGCCAGGCTGGTCTCGAATGCCTGACCTCAAATTATCTGCCCACCTCGGACTCTCAGAGTGCTGGGATTACAGGCGTGAGGCACCATGCCTGGCCTTGCTATAAATTTTTTAAAGATATAAGAAATTGCCCACTGGGCATGGTGGTTCACACTTGTAATGCCAGCACTTTGGGAGGCCAAGGCGGGCAGATCATCTGAGGTCAGGAGTTCAAGACCGGCCTGGCCAATGGTGAAACCCCGTCTCTACAAAAACACAAAAATTAGCTGGGCATGATGGTGGGTGCCTATAATCCCAGCTACTCAGGAGGTCGAGGCAGGAGAATTGCTTGAACTTGGGAGGAGGTGGAGGTTACAGTGAGCCGAGATGGTGCCATTGTACTCCAGCCTGGGTGACAGAGTGAAACTCTGTCTCAAAAAAAAAGAAAAAAGAAAAACAAAATAAGAGACAGTGAGAAAAAGAAGACGGCCAGAAAGCATGAAGACATGAAATGTGTGCTGAGGTTTAGTCTAAGTATTTCAGTATTGGAAATATATTAATATATTTGATCATATAGGTAGATTTGAAGAAAAATTATAAAATGGCCTCCATAGATGCTGAAAATACATTTGGCAAAATTTGACAATTATGCTTGATAAAAATATTGACTCAGGTAGATATAGATGGATATTTCCTTAACATGATAAGATAAATTGATCTCAGCTTAACATCATGCTTAATGCCAGAACTTACAAACGTTTACAACAAATGGAGGAATAACATAAAAGATGTCCATCGTCACTGCTATTATTTCACAGGTTGCTGGAGGTTTTAGCCAATGCAATTAGACAAGAGACGGAAACTAGAGGTATACAAATCGGGAAAGGGGAAAGTAAAACTATCACTATTTGCATAAGATGGGAAACCCATGATAATCAAATGAGAAACTATATTACCCAATAAAATAAATAAGTTAGGTACAATCGTAATATATATATAGACAAATCACAATCAGACAAAATCTAGCAAAACCCCAACAAAGCAACTACAACCAGGTGTGATGGTCTGCACCTGTAGTCCCAGCTACTTGGGAGGCGGAGGCTGGAGGATCACTTGAACGCAGGAGTTGGAGTCTGTAGGGACCTATGAATGCACCACTGCACTCCAGCCTAGGCGACAGAACAAGACCCTGAATCAAAACAAAGCAAAACAAAGCAAAGCAAACAAACAAAATATAGCAACTACAATAAAAAATAAAATACCTAAGAATAAACTAAACAAAAAATATGCAAGAACATATGAAAAAAAAATATATATATATATGTATTTGAGATGGAGTCTGTTGCCCAGGCTGGAGTGCAGTGGCACAACCTCAGCTCACTGCAACCTCTGCCTCCCAGGTTCAAGGGATTCTCCTGCCTCAGCCTCCTGAATAGCTGGGATTACAGGCACGCACCACCACACCCAGCTAATTTTTGTATTTTTAGAAGAGGTGTGGTTTCACCAAATTGGCCAGGCTAGTCTTGAACTCCTGGCCTTATGATCGGCCCACCTCAAATATATATATATATTTTTTTTATTGAGACGGAGTTTCGCTCTTGTTACCCAGGCTGGAGTGCAATGGCGCGATCTCGGCTCACCGCAACCTCCGCCTCCTGGGTTCAAGCAATTCTCCTGCCTCAGCCTCCCGAGTAGCTGGGACTACAGGCACATGCCACCATGCCCAGCTAATTTTTGTATTTTCAGTAGAGACGGGGTTTCACCATGTTGACCAGGATGGTCTCGATCTCTTGACCTCGTGATCCACCCGCCTCGGCCTCCCAAAGTGCTGGGATTACAGGCGTGAGCCACCGTGCCCGGCTCAAATATTTCTTACCCATGTTTAAAAAAGTGTCTGTACGAGGTTTCTTATTGTAGCATTACTTGCAAAAGCAAGGGGTGGAAAACAACCAAAGGTCTATCAGTGGCAGATTGGTTAAATACATACATATGTATGTCAAATAAAATCAAATGAAAGGAAATTTAGAAGCCTCCTATGTACTGTTAAGCAAAAACCTTAAAATGTATTATACATGAAAAAGACAAGATGGAGAACCCATTTTTGGAAAAAAATTGTGAAAAATAAGGATTTATATTTATGTTTCCTTATATATGCATAAAGAAATTCTGGAAAGATACATAAGAAACTAAGAAAAGGAATGACCTGTGGAGGTGAGGGAACCAGACAGATGGGGACAAATATAGAAGGGAGACTGCGTGCTTTTAATGTTTCCTGGTTTTTGAACCATGTGAATGACCCATGCAAAAAATCAATTTAAAAACGTCTTTTGTTCAGAGAAATTGAGCAATAAATTCCTGTTACTGGAATCCTTTGATAAATGGAAGGGTAATTTGCAGGTCATCTGTAAACATTACATTCAGTGACAATAAAGAGGCAATTCTATTACGTTCTATAGAAGCAATTCACAACACTTGATGCAATGCAAAATTCCAGATTGTAATCTGAGTATAGCAATTGATTTCCTATCAAAATTTTGTGAAGCGATCTTTGAAGAAGATGGGAGAACTGTCCTATCAAGTTTAAGATGTCAAGTTTTATTTCAAAGCTATAGTAATTAAGAAAGTATAATATTGGCACAATATTATACAGACCAAAATAATGGGGAAAAGCCTAGAAAGAGATCCACATGCATGAAAACACTATATGTGATAGAGTTAGTGTTGTAGATTGATTGGTGGATTGTTCCATAAATGGTGCTGAAACAATTTGTTATTGTAACAGTGAAAAAAAGGCTGATCATGACTAACTCCATTTTGCTCCTAATGCTACCCTCCCAGAATGAGAGATTTTAGGTTAGCTTCCTTTGCTTATCTCTGCACATAGGCCATGCTAATTATGGGAGGAATTTAGTTTATAGGTTAATTTTAAAACAAGGATGAAAATAGTCCCTTTTCCTAACCACCAAAGAGATAGGAAGGGCGTATGAACAAGTAACAGTGTTTACTATTAAAACTTAATGTTAAAAATTTAGGCCAGAAGAGATGGTTCACTACTCTAATTCCAGAACTTTGGGAAGCCAAGGAAGGAGAATCGCTTAAGCACAGGAGTTTGAAACTAGCCTGGGAAACTTAGCAAGACACCATCTCTACAAAAACATAAAGCCAAAAAGCAAAAGCACTAGCCAGGCGTGATTGCATGAACCCATAGTTCCAGCTACTTGGGAGGCTGAGACAGGAGGATTGCTTGAGCCCAGGAGGTTGAGGCTGTAGTGAGCTGTGTTCATGCCATTGCACTCCAGCCTGGGCAACAAAGTGAGACCCTGTCTCAAAAACAAAACGAAACAAACAAAAAACCCAAAACCAAAACCTACTGAGGAAGCTGAGGTGGGAGGATCACTTGAGCACGGGAGGTTGAGGCTGCAGTGAGCCATGATCTCCCCACTGCACTCCAGCCTGGGTGACAGTGAGACCTTGTCTCAAAAAAAAAAATTATAAAAGCATTGAGACCTGACCAAGGACAAGGAAGTTTACCCTTACTGCCACTCAGAAGTCTATAGACATTGGTCACCTTTTTATCTCAATCTCCTCTCTGTTTCCCCTTCTTCTAATATAAAAGGATCCCAAAATTCATATTGGCTTCAGAGGGTTCTTTTTTTTTTTTAAGATGGGGTTTCGCCATGTTGGACAGGCTGGTTTTGAACTCCTGACCTCAAGTGAACCACCCTCCTCAGCCTCCCAAAGTGTTGGGATTACAGGCCTGAGCCACCGCGCCCGACCCCAGAGGGTTCTTTAGGACAGTGCTTTCAAACGCCCAGGCCATGGACTGGAACTGGTCTGCGGCCTGTTAGGAACCGGGCTGCACGGCAGGAGGTGAGCAGTGGGCGATCAGGCATTACCACGTGAGCTCTGCCTTCTGTCAGGTCAGTGGTGACATCACATTCTCATAGGATCCCAAACCCTATTGTGAACTGCACATGTGAGGGATCTTGGAGAGGCTCCTTATGAGAATCTAACAAATGTCAGATGATTTAGTTTCATCCTCAAACCAACCTTCCTCCTCTCCCTCCCTCTCAGTCCATGGAAAAATTGTCTTCCACAAAACCGGTCCCTGGTGCCAAAAAGGTTGGGGACCACTGCTTTAGGACACCAGCCTGCCATCTTCTCTGTCTGCCAACTCTCCAGGATAAAGTCGCTTTCCTTGCCCTAACACCTTGTTTCTCAACTTATTGGCTGTCAGCGAGCAGCACAAGCTTGGACTCAGCTACACTCTGTATATGGGAACAAATTAGATTTCCACTTCACACACCAGTAAATTCACAGGGCCAATAAATTCTAGAAGGGTTAAAAACTGTTGTTCCTGCAAAATTTAAAAAATGTTTAGAAGTTAAATATAGGATATATGTATGACCTCAGAACAGGAAATGATTTCTTAGTTAAGATGCAATAACATAAAATGTGCAAGAAAAGACTGCAGTGGCTCATGCCTGTAATCCCAGCACTTTGGGAGGCTGAGGTGGAAGGATTGCTTGAGCTCAGGAGTTCGAGACCAGCCTGGGCAACATAGCAAGACCCTGTCTCTACAAAAAGTACAAAAGTTAACTGGCTGTGGTGGCATGCAGCTGTAGTCCCAGCTACTCAGGAATCTGAGGTGGGAGGTTGAGGACCTGTGATCATGCCACTGTACTCCAGCCTGGGTGACAGGGCAAGACCCTGTGTCAAAAAAGAGTGTATTTGGAATTGTCTTTGTAAGAAATGTGTATTGCCTCCTAAAGCAAACACTTTGACCACTGTTTAATAAATAATTACTAAATGTCCACTATGTGCCACAAAGCAAAGTTCCAGGACAGGCAAACACTCATTTGGAGGTCTGTGGTATTAGGACATATGTATTGGTTTTTACCACAGTTCCTGGCTCCTACCTCCTAACATCCTTGTTAAAATGTTGGGGCGTTTTAGGCCTTGGGAAACAGGTCTAAACAGACCTAAATGTCTCTCTCTGACCTTCTCCTGTTCTCCTTTTACCTGTCCATGGCGGGCCTCTAATCTGATTGTGGGTCAAAAGACCCTGATTCCAGAGAGGGTCCTGCTTCCTACCCTAGAGGAAGAAATGCTGCCCAGGCCAAGTCAAGTCTGGACAGGCCTTGCTGGGTTTAGATCATGTGCTTTTTGTCCAAACACATTTCTACACAGCTGTCAGTCATGCGTATGTAATGAAGTGTCTGTGAAAACCCAAGAGTACAGGGTTTGGAGAACTGCCAGATAGCTGCATGCGTGGAGGTTCCTGGCGTATAGTGCACCCAGGGGAGGGTATGGGAGCTTTGCACACTTTCCCCATACCTTGCCCTATGCATCTGTACATCTGTATCTTTTGCAATATCCTTTATAATCAACTGGCAAACGTAAGTGTTTCTCGTAATTCTGTAAGTCACCCAAGCAAATTTATAGAACTCAAAAAGAGAGTCGTGGGAGCCCTAACTTGAAGCTGGTGGGTCAGAGGTTCTGTAACTGGTAGGGGATGAAACTATTCAGGGCTGAGTCCTCAATCTGTGGGATCCAACACTATCTCCAGGAAGATCATGTTGGAATTGAATTGGAGGACACTCAGCTAGTGTGTGCTGCTCGGTGTGTGAGGAAAAGCCACACCTTCGGTCACAAGAGTCTTCTTCTGTGATGATCATTGTGGTGGTGTGAAAGCAGAGGAAAAACAGTTTGATAAGTTTTCCTAAAACAGTAAGTAGAGAGTAGAATTGTGGGTACTAGAGGATGGGAAGGGGAGAAGGAAGAGAGGAAGAGGAGAGGTTCATTATTGGATATGAAATTACAGCTGGATAGGACACATGGGCTCTGGTGTTGTGCAGCCCTGTAGGGTGATGAAACGTGTCTTGGGACTCAGAGCTGCACTAAGGTGTGAGCCAGGACTGATTCTTGGTGTATGGTTCAGGTGCACACTGACAGCTAGATCTTCACCCCCAGCAGTGCTCGACAAACAGTTTTTGTCTATGCCACTCAGCAACATTTCTCCATCACTGTCTAATAGGTTTGTGCTTTTTAAGAGTGGGAAGACTGAGCCAGGTCACATTTACAGGTTCTTCAGAACCATGTTTATCAATGTTCGTATTTTTTCCTTCTATTTTTATTTGACATGTAATAATTGTACATGATTGTGGGTTATAGAGTGATATTTCCATGCATGTGTACAATGCGCAATGATCAATTCAGGGTAATTTGCACATTCATCACCTCAACCATTTATCATTTATTTGTGTTGTGAACATCTAGAATCCTCTGTATTATTCTCACATTGCTATAAAGAACTACCTGAGACTGGGTAATTTATAAAGAAAAGAAGTTTATTTTTTATACTTTTTATTCTTTTTTTGCCACCAAGTTATCATGAGAAAAGAAAAGAGGTTTAATTGGCTCATGGTTCTGCAGAGTCTACAGGAAGCATGTCAGGGAAGCCTCAGGAAAATCACAATCATGGTAGAAGGCAAAAGGGAAGCAGGCACGTCCTACATGGCTGGAGCAGAAGGGAGAGAATGAAGGGGGAGGTGCCACATGCTTTTAAACAACCAGATGTTATGAGAACTCACTACCATGAGAACAGCAGGGGGGAAGTCCGCCCCCAAGATCCAGTCACCTCCCACCAGGCCTCTCCTCCAACATGGGAGATTACAATTTGACATGAGGTTTGGGTGCAGACACAAATCCAAACCATACCATCTTCTCTTATAGCTTTTTGAGACTTTATAGTGAATTATAGTTAACCATATTTGCCCTACAGCGCTGCAGAATCCCGGAACCCATTCATCCCATCTGGCTGTAATTTTGTATCCATTAGCCAACCTTTCCTCATCCTCCTCTCCTGTCTTCCCTTCCCAGCCTTTAATACTCACAATTGTACTCTCTACTTACGTGAGCTCAATATAATTTTTAGTCTCCCACATGTCAGTAAGAACATGTGGTATTGACTTTTCTGTACGTGATTTATTTCACTTAACAAAATGTCCTCCAGCTTCGTTCATGTTACTGAAAAGGACAGATTTCATTACTTTTTATGACTAAATAGTATTCCACTATGTATCTTTTTTTTTTAGACGAATTTTGTTCTTTTTGCCCAGGCTGGAGTGCAATGCTGCGATCTCGGCTCATTGCAACCTCCGCCTCCTGGGTTCAAGTGATTCTCCTGCCTCAGCCTCCTGAGTAGCTGGGATTATAGGCATGTGCTACCTACCCAGCTAAATTTTGTATTTTTAGTAGAGACAGGGTTTCTCCTTGTTGGTCAGGCTGGTCTCGAACTCCCAACCTCAGGTGGTCTGCCTGCCTCGGCCTCCCAAAGTGCTGGGATTACAGGCCTGAGGCACTGCGCCTGGCTCCACTGTGTATCTTTACCACATTTTCTTTACCCATTCATTCATTGTTGGACACTTAGGTTGATTCTATAGCTTAGCTATCATGAATAATGCTACAATAAGATGCAGGTGAGACAGCAGGGACAGCACTCAGCCCCCACCACCACTAATGCATTTTTTTCCAAATCCAGCATCTACAAGACCTTGCACCACCCCGTCTACTGGCATCATCCCTGCTAACAGTGAGACCTTAAGGAAATTAAGATAAGCAGCATCCTACCATGAATCTTACTCAAGGGAGTTAACCCTATTACCTGCATGTGCAAAAGAGCAGAAGAATGACCAATCTTTACCCTCTGCCTCATTATGATACAAAAATCCCCACCCAGGCAGGGAATTAGCCACCATTTTTGGATAATGTGATGTATATACTAACATGATTTCTCACAGCAAATGTATACCCTGTGCTCCACCGCACATATTTAATGACACTTGAACACCTCATGCTTATTCACAGCATCCTTCTTAAAATACTGCAAAAAGGTGGGGCACAGTGGCTCACTCCTGTAATTCCAGCACTTGGGGAGGCCAAAGTGGGCAGACCATGAGGTCAGGAGTTCGAGACCAGCATGACCAACATGGTGAAACCCCATCTCTACTAAAAATACAAAAATTAGCTGGATGTCGTGGTGCGCACCTGTAATCTCAGCTACTCAGGAGGCTGAGGCAAGAGAATTGCTTGAATCTGGGAGGCGGAGGTTGCGGTGAGCTGAGATTGTGACATTACACTCCAGCCTGGCTAAAGAGTGAGACTCGACCTCAAAAAAAGAAAAAAAAAAGAATTATTGGGACATAATTAAGATTTCATACACATATTTAACTACTACAAGAATGTTGATCACATTGTTGCTTAAAAATAGGACAAAACTGGGGACAATTGACATGTCTAATATCTGGAAGGTGGTTAAATAACAGTAAATCCAAACAGTGTAATACTATGCAATTGTTTAAAATGATGTCATATGGCCGGGCATAGTGCCGCATCCCTGCTAGAATCCTAGCACTTTGGAAGGCCGAGGCGGGTGGATCACTGGAGGTCAGGAGTTTGAGAGCAGCCTGGACAATGTGGTGAAACCTCGTATCTACCAAAAATATAAACAATTAGCTGGGTGTTGTGGCACACACCACTGTAATCCAAGCTACTCAGAAGGCTCAGGCAGGAGAATTGCTTGAACCCGGGAACCTGGGAAGCAGAGGTTGTGGTGAGCTGAGATCATGCCACTGCACTCCAGCCTAGGCAATAGAGTGAGACTTTATCCTCCCCCTAAAAAACTGATGTTATAGAAGGAAATATCTTGATGTGGGAAAGCTGTTTATGATTTGTAATATTGTGAGGTGAAATAGTATTTGCCTTTGTAAAATTGCATACATTATATGATCTTTAATAAAGTGATACATAGGAATATTATTCATAGGAAAAAGTTCTAGAATGATAGATTCCAGTGGATTTTAAACTTCATTCTGAAGAACTGTAAGGTATGAAGAAGGTGCTTCAGGACTCAACTTGCGGGGTGTTTGCAGACCAAACTGTTGGGTTTTCAGGCATCCACCTCCTAATTTTATGTTTTATATATTGATAACCCATATAAGATTCATTTAAAGAAGTTTTACAAGTTTGAAAAATTTGCAAATCACTTATGTATACTGAGTGTAAAAGTAGTTCTCTCTAGATGTTTTTCTCTTTCTGTTTTTTAATCACTCAAGTGTCAACTGACCTATTAGCAGGAAGCCCAATTACCTGCGGTTTCTTTTCTTTGCATGCTTTGCATTTTCAGATTTTTCTATAATGCAAAGTATTGCTTTTGTAATTAGAAAAAAAGTCATTTTAATTTTTAAGAAGATAAGAACAACATTACATTCACTTGATAATGACATTTAATACATTAAATCAGAAAAGAGTCTCAGACAAAGAATTGTAAGGGTTTTTTTATTCTTGAGTAGGGCACAGTGGTTTATTTTTATCTGTGGGTTTACCTGTTTCCATAGTAGCAACCTAGATCAACTGAGAACAGATGGATTGGCTTTTCTGTTAAATGTGACTTCTTATTATCTTGTAAATTAAGTTCTTGCCCTATTGGGCTGTATGAGACCAATAACTGGAAGAATCTGAACCAAACTAGAGAGTAACTAAAGGAAATAATCAAAGCAAAAATATGAAAAAGTTTGTTTTAAAATCCTTCTGCATTAGCTGGGCCTGGCAGCGCAATGCCTGTAGTCCCAGCTAATTGGGAGGCTGAGGCAGAAGGATCACTTGGGCCTATTGGAGGCAGCAGGGAGCTATGGTTTTACCACTGTAACTCCAGCCTGGATGACAGTGTGAGACTAGTCTCAAAAAAAAATAGAGGAAGAAGAGAAATGACTAAATAAAAATCCCTCTGCAAATAATTATATATTATATTCCTGAATGTTTCTCATGGTGAAACAAATAACAAAGTGTTAGCATGGCTATTTCTCAAGTTCAGTAGATAGTCCTATTGCATTGTGTTATTTATTAGTTTATATTAAGAAATGATCTACTGGCCGGGCATGGTGGCTCACGCCTGTAATCTCATCGCTTTGGGAGGCCGACGTGGGCAGATCACGGGGTCAGGAGATCAAGACCTGGCTAACACAGTGAATCCCTGTCTCTACTAAAAATACAAAAAATTAGCCAGGTGTGGTGGCACGTGGCTGTACTCCCAGCTGCTCGGGAAGCTGAGGCAGGAGAATCGCTTGAACCCGCGAGGCAGAGGTTGCAGTGAGCCGAGATCACACCACTGCACTCCACACTCCAGCCTGGGTGACAGAGCAAGACATGATCTACCAAATAGATCTCAGCCTTTTAAAATTTAAACCACTCCTCAAGGGTTTTAGGAAGTTAATAAAACACTGGTTTCCTCAGTTTTTAGAGATGATAATGAGAGAAATAAACATGGAGTTGGTTAAAGCAAATCTTTTTAATTTGGAAAAGTGTATCTTGTGACTTCCTGCCATTAGTGCATATACCGCCTGGGCAAGTTAAAAGTTTTTTTTCTTCATTCATTTATTCTTTCTTTTCCTTTTTTTTTTAACTTTTAAGTTAAGGGACGTGAACGAAAAGAGTCAAACTCTAAAATATTTGAAGAGATTTATTCTGAGCCAAAAATATGAGTGATGATGGCCCGTAACACAGCCCTTGGGAAGTCCTGAGAACATGTGCCCAAGGTGGTCGGGGTACAGCTTGGTTTTATACATTTTAGGGAGACGTGAGACTTCAGTCAAATACATTCAAGAACTTGGTTTAGTTCAGAAAGGTGGGACAACTTGAAGAGTGGGGCTTTCAGTTGATAGGTAGATTTAAATTTTTTCTGCTTAACAATTGGTTGAGTTTCTCTAAAGACCTGGGATCAATAGAAAGGAAATGTTTGTGTTAAGATAAAGAATTGTGGGCCGGGCGCGGTGGCTCACGCCTGTAATCCCAGCACTTTGGGAGGCCGAGGTGGGTGGATCACGAGGTCAAGAGATCGAGACCATCCTGGTCAACATGGTGAAACCCCGTCTCTACTAAAAATACAAAAATTAGCCGGGCATGGTGGCACGTGCCTGTAGTCCCAGCTACTCGGGAGGCTGAGGCAGGAGAATTGC
>PVKV010040000.1:0-12605 GCA_004027835.1 Alouatta palliata
CACTTTGGGAGGCTGAGGTGGGCAGATTACCTGAGGTCAGGAGTTCAAGACCAGCCTGACCAACATGGAGAAACCCCATCGCTACTAAAAATACAAAATTAGCCAGGCATGGTGGCTCATGCCTGTAATCCCAGTACTCGGGAGGCTGAGGCAGGAGAATTGCTTGAACCCGGAGGCAGAGGTTGCGGTGAGCCAAGATTGCGCCATTGCACTCCGGCCTGGGCAACAAGAGCAAAACTCCACCTCAAAGAACAACTAAATAAATAAATAACAAAACCTGGACCATGAGCTCTTGGGAGGGAAGAACCTTTACTTTCTTCATCGCTGCCACATCACTGGTGCTCAGCGCTATACCTGACCCAGAGAAAAAGACTGACAGTGATGTGCTGGACAGAAGGGAGGGAGGGCAGGAGGGAAGAAAAAGAAGCCCAGGAAAGCTCTGTGAGAAAGATACCCCTGAGCAGAGACTCACAGGATGCAGAGGCAGATGTGGGAAGGACAAGCTTAGCTGAGATCCTTCAAAGCAGAACATAGTCTGTGCCAAGATGCAGAGAGACAGGAAGGTTTGGGAATAGCAGTGAGTTTGATATGGTTGGAACAAGAAAGAGAATGGCCAGACAGGAGCCTAGACAGGTAGGCAGGAGTCAGACCACTGAGGGCCCCAAACAACGTTTTTCTTATCTTTGCCAGCACTTGGAAATGCTAGGTACTGCTGCCAGTACTCAGGTGCCATCATGAGCATCTTACATTAGCACTTTAGGTCATCTTCACAATGATCTTTGTGATCCAAGTTCTATTATCATCATCAAGTTACAGATGAGGAAACTGAGGCAATAAGAAGAGGTGAAGGTCACATGGTTTTCCTAAGTGACATAAACAGGATTTGAACTAGGGAAGGCTGAATCCCAGATGTGTTGCTTAGGCCCTCATAACACATTTTATAGCTCAATCCTTTCAGACTGATGAAGTTAGCAAGTTTTTGCAGTCTGTCCCTAAGTGGAGCCTGGTGCGCAAGAGGGAACTTGCTGAGGCTAAATGAGCCCTTTCCAAGGGCCATCATGTTAACAGGGTGGGCTATTTATTCTCCTTAAATAAAGACCTTCCATACCTCTAGCTTATCCACTTATACATTTAAAATATATACTATCTTTCTAAAAAATCTATATTTAATTATACAGCATCAGTGAAATTTCACTTAGGGAACAATAATCTAACATAAATGAATGCTTCCAATAGAAAAAGCTGTAATTTAAAATAAATTACTGTGTTTGTCAGGAAAAAAAATAATTTACTCTCATTACAGGAAGAAAAAAAATATTAACTGGTATTAGGTAGCCCCAGTCAATTAGAAAATTTCACCAACAGCAAAGAACCAAATTATCACCCTAAATTCCTCCTCTCCCAGTGTAGATTTCACTGTTGATCCCGGCCTTGGAGTCCACCGCCCACTCTGGCCTGAGTTTCATTAAGGCTTAAAGTCAATTAAGCCACGAACTGGAACAATCATTCCTCCTTTGCAAAGGAGGATATTTTTTTTCTTGGCCGCTTTAGGGCTTTTCCAGAGCTCACGAAGAGATTTATGTTAGACAATTTCTTTCTGATTAAAACAAATCATAGCTCAACAATTCTAATTTCCTCCTTTCTAAGCAAGAAATGATCAGAGAACGCTGAAAACAGTGATCAACACCCCCCACCACCACCACCACCATGCAAAGCTCAGTGCTAAAAATCTCATAAAAACAATGCTAGATAGGTGCTCTCTCTCTTTCTCCTTCTGTCTCTCTCTGTTTTTCTGTCCCTCCTCTGTGTCTCCACCTCCCCTATGTGTGTCTGTTTGTCTCTTTCTTTGTATTTCTCCCCTCTATTTCTCTCTCTCTCTCTCTCTCTCTTTCAATATACATTTATATTTACACACTTCAGGACAATTACTTGTGAAATAAAAAGGAAGAAGGACATTAGAAGCAAAGCCAACCCCAGCTGAGTTTTTAGCTATAAGTAGTAGAAAACAAGGTTTTTATGTTCACCTCCAAAATCCTAACATCATCTTAGGCTTTTTCATTTTTAAAGCCTTTACTAACTTCAGATCAATGTTCTCTCTCTCAATGAAACACCCTTAAGCACAGCCCGGGTATCTGCTGGATTTACTCACTAGCACTCATGTATACCACTGGTCTCGGTTGCATCTGGGTTTACCCGCTAGCCCTAACGTATGCCCCCAATTCTCAGGTGCAGCTGGATTTATCCATGTTATAGTGAACCCCATCTCTCTTCAAACAATCAGTATGTCAGTATGTTCAGCTCTTTTGTTCTTTCATTCTGTACAGTTTAACTTCCTTGTAGTTCCAGTAAACAACCTTCTCCGCCAGTTCTAATCAGTAGTTCACATCTGTTCCCCTGGCTCCCGGGCTCCATTCTGACTCATCCTGGTCACCTGCTCCAGTCACCTGCTCTGATCACTTTCCTTGACCTAAGTCACCCCTGGCTACCTGCTCTGACCGGCCCATAACCATCCTTCTTGCCAGAACACCCACCATACCACTCCAGCTTGGACCCCTGCTCTCTTTAAAATAGCCAGTCGGGATTAGTCTAGCTTGTGCCGTCTAACCCTAGCCAATAGGGGAATGGCACAGCAGTAGGACGACCCCCGTCAGGCATAAGTACCCCCAACTCTCCGGTGCAGCTGGATCTACCCGCCAGCCATAATGGATGCCCTCACCTCTCAGGTGCAGCCTTTTAAGCTGCTTACTCTACCTAAAGACCCAAGTTTCATCCCCTCAAAATCAAGCTGGTTTATGAGTCCACTTTGCAACATAGCCAGCACACACTGCTCCAGAATCTCTAGGCAAGCTACAGATTTTCCAAATCAGGATGGGTCATTTTCAAAGAATGGGAATAAAATACGCTTAACGTAATAGACTGTAAATAAGGGCTCTTTCTTCAACAAGCAAGAAGGTCAAGGAGGAACTGGGTAGACTTCAGTAGCATCAACATGAAATCAATTCACACAGCTCAGTACTTAGGAAGAAACATCAAGTTATTTGCACCTTCTGCTGGTCTGGTTTCTAAAACCAACCAGCTGATCCATTCCTTCCTACAACAGCAGGATTACTGCTGCCCAGGCGATAACTCCCCTGGCTCAGCTATTTTACCCTCTCACTCACTCAGTAAATATTTACTAAATCACTCCAACTGACCAGGCACCATGCCACTCACTGGGATTATACCAAGAGGAATAAGACCAGCAAGTCTTCTACCTCCATACGGCATTGCATATCTGCAGCTGTGTGAAGTTAGACATCCCTGTGGCATTTCATCTCTCTGCTGTGTGTTCCCTGTGCCTCAGCCTTTTCATCTGAAAATAGGATTCATAGTATTAGCTATCTCATAGGGTTATCATAAAGATGAACTGAATTAATGTATTTAAAGTGCTTAGCACAGTAACTAGAACACAATGCTAGCTACTATGTCATCATCATCATCCTCATCATCATTATCACTTAAGATAAGAATTTAGGCTGGGCACGGTGGCTCACGCCTGTAATCCCAGCACTTTGGGAGGCCAAGGTGAGCGGATCACAAGGTGAAAACATCGAGACCATCCTGGCTAACACAGTGAAACCCCGTCTCTACTAAAAACGCAAATAAGCTCAAGCCTGTAATCCCAGCACTTTGGGAGGCCGAGGCGGGTGGATCACGAGGTCAAGAGATCGAGACCATCCTGGTCAACATGGTGAAACCCCGTCTCTACTAAAAATACAAAAATTAGCTGGGCATGGTGGCAAATGCCTGTAGTCCCAGCTACTCGGGAGGCTGAGGCAGGAGAATTGCTTGAACCCAGGAGGCGGAGGTTGCGGTGAGCCGAGATGGCGCCATTGCACTCCAGCCTGGGTAACAACAGCGAAACTCCGTCTCAAAAAAAAAAAAAAAAAACACAAATAATTAGTAGAGCACAGTGGCACGTGCCTGTAGTCCCTGCTACTTGGGAGGCTGAAGCAGGAGAATCACTTGAACCTAGGAGGCGGGGGTTCCAGTGAGCCCAGATCACGCCACTACACTCCAGCCTGAGCAATAAAGCAAGACTCCATCTCAAAAAAAAAGAAGAATTTAATAATCTATCCAATTAAGCATGGAGTATTGGAAGAATTAATTATTAAGAATTAATTAGTAACTATAATTTATTAATTGCCAAAGTTACCTTCTGTGGGCCTCAGTTTTCTTGTCTGTCAAGTGGGGGAAGTTAAACTGGATGGCCTCAGAAAGTCCTTTCCAATCTGAAAATTTTACCTTTCCACAACCACAGCATACCCAAATGCAATCTTTTAAATCACAACTCTCCCTAGAAGGACGAATGACTTGACTAATTCATACCTCGATTTTTCTTCATATTAGGCTTGCACAAATTTGCTCAAATCTTTGCTATTCCTGAAAAGCAATGGCTAAGTTACATAAAGCCCAATGGATCATACACCACTAAAAGAAACTTAATTTTTACCAGTTTCTTTAAAGCACTGCAGAATTACTTCTGCGTTTGTCTCCCCAAAAATGTCTATGTTGGCAGGTCCTCGAAGATGCCACAAACAGCCACCGCACACAGCCCCCTGATTATCATCATTAATAACCCTGCCAAATACCCGGGCATCTCCTCCAAGGATACAAAATGGCCCATGGCCCTACGTAAACATTTGACCAGCTCCTGGTTAACTGCATTTATAGACTAAACACAAGGTGAACCATTCGAAACAGAAAGCAATTCTAAAACAACTGCTTTTTTTTTTTTTTTTTTTGAGATGGAGTCTCACTCTGTAGCCCAGGCTGGAGAGGTGCAATGGCATGATCTCGGCTCACTGCAACCTCTGCCTCCCAGGTTCAAGTGATTCTCCTACCTCAGCCTCCCGAGTAGCTGAGATTACAGGCATGAGCCACAACGCCCGGCTAATTTTTGTATTTTTAGTAGAGACGAGGTTTCAGCATGTTTGCCAGGCAGGTCTCGAACTCCTGACCTCAAGTGATTCACCCACCTCGGCCTCCAAAAGTGCTGGGATTACAGGCGTGAGCCACCACGCCCAGCCTGCTATTTTTAAATGTCACTATACTAATTCCAGGTATGAAAGGATGTGGTCCACTCTAGCACTGAAATGCATTCCTTTTCCTCAAGTGCCCATCACTACCCATAAGAGCAAGAATCCAGAAGGTTCCAGACGGTGCAAGGAATCAGATGAAAGAGTCTCTAGAACAAAAGCTTAGCAGCCTACTTGATCCAAGAGCTGTGGAGTCACAGTGACATTTTCAACTGTCCAAAAAAGCGACAATTTTGAACTGGAGGCTGGCTGAGCTTTTGCAGGAATGAAAACAGCAACATCTTAAAAAAAGAAAAGTGCTTAGTAACGGCAGACAGCCCAGAACCGCAGGGACGAGGGGCAGTGAGGTTTGAATCTGCCCTAATCGCCTCTGTACCAAATCCAGCCAGGCGAGGCCACCTGCGTGTGGCTGTCTTGCCTGCTCTCCAGGTCTAATTATGAAGAGCTCCTCGTTCCACCACCAACACTTCCTGATTCAAACAGTGCAGTGTCTCATCACCCTCCTCCCAACACAGGGTTGCAGACAAGTAAACATGCTTCTATTTTCATGGAGTTTCCACAGGTAAGGAGTGCTTTCTCTCGTAATTTGTTAATGGTCCTCACAATGGGAACTACAGAAAGGGATGATTGTTTTTAGCCTTTGAGACACAGTGCATGGATCTTAAAATACTTCCTGGAATGTCAGAAACTAAGCAAGTCTGTTCAGCCCCCTTCTTGTTCTTTTCTGCTCTTTGCACCCATTTCAACCACAGTTGAGCAGGACCACGGCCAACAGGCCAACACTGTCTCCAGACCCTGCGCTCCCCTCCCTGATTCAGCCCAAGTGTCCATCTCTCTCAGTCACTGAGTTTGGACTGCACACTACTCAGACCCACAGTGATGGCTGCCAGGACCTAGAGAATGAAGTCCATCTCCTAAGACTGGAATCCAAGGCCGTGAGTGATCTGGCCTCAAAGAGTAGCATCCAGCCCTCTCCGGGACACCACATCCGAGCCTGACATCTCCATTCCCAGGACTCACACTCTGAGGATGCCCTTCCTACAGCTCCAGATGCACCCTTGCCATGGAGGCTGATCACGCTTCGCCAACACTTCCTCCTACAACCATCCTGCTTTGAAGCAGGTGGAGAGACCATCCTTCATGAGTCACGGGAGTATCACTCTTACGACACTACCCAGATGCTGGCAACGATGTCAGGTTAGGGTATCAACTCATTAGCAAAGTCTTTCTAGACTATGTCACCTACTCTACCTAGCACATAATCGATGTTGGATAAATTAAAATTGCCCCAAATTTTAAAATTTCAGCAATTTTGAAAATAGCCTGAAAATTTGGGAGCTAGTTGGTAAACTGGGTTGGAAAATCATTTGATTTTCATAAGCAAAGATAAAAATGTGTACCCGCCCTTTTATAAAAGAAAGAGCATGAGAACTGTGGAGTCATGCTTCTCAACTTTTGCAGATATTAGAATCTCCTAGAATAACTGCAAACCACAGATGGCTGGGTCCCACCTCCGGAGATTCTTACCTAGTAGGTCTGGGGTGAGGCCCAAGAATTTGCATTTCTAACAAGCTCTCAGGTGACAATGCTGCTGCAGTTCAGGGACCGTGCTTTGAGTAGCACCAAGTACGTACCTGTAGCATTGGAGACCACAGAGATTAAACAATGAAACACCACAAAGACCATTGCAGATGTATCCTATCCTTCCCTGACTTAAAAATAGCACCCATCGCTAGGTGTGGTGCCTCACGCCTGTAATCCCAGCACTTTGGGAGGCCAAGGCAGGTGGATCACAAGGTCAAGAGATACAGACCAGATTGGCCAACTTGGTGAAACCACATCTCTACTAAAAAAATGCAAAAATTAGTTAGGCATGGCGACGCATGCCTAGAGCCCCAGCTACTCAGGATGCTGAGGCAGGAGAATTACTTGAACCCAGGAGGTGGAGGTTGCAGTGAGCCAAGATCGCACCACTGCACTCCAGTGTGGTGACAGAGCAATACTACACCTCCAAAATAAAAAATAAAAAGCACCCTTCCTGCTCCTTCCTTTTTATTTTTATCTTCTTATTGCTTACAGTTTGATGCAGATTTCAAGCATCCTGTAATTCATCAACTAATTCTCTCCTGGCTACGCATTGCAAGTAATTAAAGTTCAGTAATAACTTATTCTTTCTGCTCCAGCACCTGCATTTCATTTGTTTATTTTCCCAGAGTCATAAATCTGAAGGGCTGTCAAAGTGCCATAATATTAGTGCAATAATCAAAGTTAATTAGTCTCTCTCAATAAACAACAACAAAGCCATTACAAAGATGCACTGAAGTTTCTCCAAGCTACCCGGTTTACAGGATGCATTGTAGTCGGAACAATTAGAATCTGAGAACTGTCAGTAAATAAGTGCACTGTTCCCCTGTCATTTAAAAGAAGACTGTGCTCTTCATTCATGCTGATTCATTAACTCCAGGAAAGGCAAGGCGGGTCTCAGCTCCCAAGTCTGCACGCTCCCCAGCTGCCCAACCTTACCAAGTGCATCCCAAGCTTCAATAATAAAAAGAGGGACAGGGGTTACAAAGAAATGAGAGGGGCCAGCCTCACTGCCAACTTTTAGTAACCCAATATCTTCAATAACTTTGGATTTATTATTTAGGGAATTTGAGAGATGCAAGTTTTAGCTGGGTTCAATTTGAGAGATGAGAGTTTTAGCTGGGTTCAGTTTGAGAGATGCGAGTTTTAGCTGGGTTCAGTTTGAGAGATGAGAGTTTTAGCTGGGTTCTGATGAGTAGGCAGCCAGCAGAACTTGGAGAGCAGAACCACAGCTGGTGCCTAGAAGACGCTCGGAAGAAGATTCTGCCTCTAATATGAGGGAGAACTTTCTAATTAAGAGGTGTGCAGAAATGGGATGGGCTGTGCGGGGAGAGAGAAGCTGATGCCAAAGTGCGGTGATTCCTGATCAGGGATGTTGTAAAAGTGTTGGAGAGAGGTCAGACAAGGTGACCTGCGAGGCGGATGCAATCCCGGGAACTCAAGATTCCTTGCATGCAGTGGAGCTTACTGAGTAAGTACACACACCTTGTCCTTACACTGTCCAGTCTCTCTCAAAGATCCTTCTTGTTAAAACACACTCTCTGAATGAAGAGACCCCCAAAGAGGCTTTGTGTGAGTAACATGGCCATTTATTCACCTGGGTGCAGGTGGGCTGAGGTCGAAAGGGGCATTAGCAAAAGGCGATGGGATAGGAGTTGGTTTTATAGGTTGTGGGGGAGGCAGTAGAAAGTTACAAAAGTTAAGTTTAGGGCAGTTTTTTGCAAGCTGGGAGGGGGTCATCAGTTTGCAACCTGGGAGAAGGTCATAGGGTGTAGAGTCATGAGGTTACAAAGTCCGATGGCCTTATCAATTGGGGCAGGAATAAGGAACAATAGAGAATGTCTTAAAGTGAAGTAGGTGCCACAGGGATTGATCAATCGTGTGCCTCCGGTTCATGGGGGTCACCATGCCATCCACAGCATGCTCAGACCTTCCACTTCTCCCCTTAAGGCCATGGATCCTGTGATAGTTACCTATCACTATATCATAAATTTCCCCAGAGCATAGTGGTTTAAAACAATAAACATTTGGTATCTCACCAAATTCTGTTGGCCATATTCAGAAGTGGCTTAGTTGCTGGGTGGTTCTGACTCAGTATCTCTCATGACATGAATCAGCCAGGGCTTGACTGGGCTGGAGGATTCCATGAGATCGTGCACGTGGCTGGCGGCCTCAATCCCTTGTTGCCTGGGCCTCTCCTCAGGCCTTCTTGAGTCTCCTCACAACATGGCGGCTGGTGAGTAATCCAAGAAAGCGAGCAAGGGGAAGCCGCGAAGCCTTCGGGACTTACCTCAGGAGTCATTCTCCGCCATTTCTGCCAAACTCTATTCATGGCGAGTGAGTCACCAAGTACAGCCCACATTCCAAGGGAGGAGAATCAGCCTCTACTTCTTGAAGAACAATTATCAAAGAATTTGTGGACAGATTTTAAAACAATCAGGCCACTTCTAAGGCTTCCTTTTATGGGGTCTTCAGAACCTTGGGTATAGCTGTATCTTCCTCCTTAGGGTCAGGGACTAGTTCCAGATGAACCCTCCTAGGAACACAGGGTAGGCTCCGCCAGCTCTACTTTTCTCTAGCAGTAACCCCAGCCCCTGTGAAAAGCCAGCTAGCTCCATACCAGGGCACTGGCAATGAAGACATGACAGGCACCTTTCTGCCCTCTAAGGATGGAAGAGGCTCCCTCCTCTTTAGCACAGCATATCTTAATAGTTAATAACCTTAGTCACCTTATTAACTGACACACTGGTGGGAAGCTGAAGAGCAAAGTGGCTACTTCCCAGTGCTTTGATCATTAGAAAAAATTAAAAAGACATAGACTTTACAGCTGATCCAGGAATGAGTTAAGATTTTGAGGCTATCTGGATGGAATAAATGTATTTGGCATGTCAGAAGAACATGAATTCTGGAGGGCTGGGGTAGAAAGCTATGAATTGAATGTTTGTGTCTGATATGGTTTGACTGTGTCTCTACTGAAATCTCAACTTGAATTGTATCGCCCAGAATTCCCATGTGTTATGGGAGGGACCCAGGAGAAGGTAATTGAACCATGGGGCCGGGTCTTTCCCATGCTATTCTCATGATAGTGAATAAGTCTCAACAGATCTGATAGGTTTATTAGGGGTTTGTGCTTTTGCTTCTTCCTCATTTTTCTCTTGCTGCTGCCATGTAAGAAGTGCCTTTCACCTCCTATTGTGATTCGGAGGCCTCCCCAGCCGTGTGGAACTCTAAGTCCAATTAAACCTCTTTTTCTTCCCAGTCTTGAGTATATCTTTATCAGAAATGTGAAAATGAACTAATACAGTGTCCCTCCAAAATTCTTATGGTGAAACCCTAATTGCCTAGGTGATGGCAGTTGGAGATGGGGCCTTTGTGAGATGATGAGATGAGAGCAGAACCCTCATGAAGGGATTAGTGCCCTTACAAGACGCATGAGACAGTGTGCCCTCTCTCTCTCTCTCTCTCTTTCTCTCTCCTCTCTCCTCTCTCTCTCTCTCTCTCTCTCTCTCCCCTTCCCTCCCTCCCTCTCTCTCTCTCAGCTCTCCACCATATGAGGACACAACAAGAAAAGGGCTACTTATAAACCAGTTACAGGGACCTCACTAAGAACTCAACAAGGTTGGAACCCTCGTCTCGGACTTCTAGCCTCTAGAACTATGAGAAATAAATATTTAAGTCACTCATTCTATGATATTTTTGTTACATCAAAATTTTTGTAACAAATTTTTGTCCACTGGGCTGAACTAAGACAAAAAAGAAACACTGCTCCAACAAGATTTCTGAGTGTATTCATATATGTTAGGGATCTGTATTGGACAAGCTAGCCTCCCCTGCAGCGACCATTCACTGAATCTTTACTGTGTGCCCAGAATCTTTGCAGAAGGGTATGTGTGTCACTTCACTTCATCCTCTGGATGACCCTGAGAGTCATATTAGCATCCGCAGGTAAATCAACAAGGTTCAAAGAGATGACTGACGCCAGGCACAATGACTCATGCCTGGAATCCCAGCACTTTGGGACACCCTGGAAGGAGGATCACCTAAGCAGAGGAATTGGAGACCAGCCTGGGCAATGTGGTGAAGCCCCTCCTCTACATTAAAAAAAAACATTAGCTGGGTGTGGTGGCATGAGCCTACAGTCCCAGCTACTTGGAAGGCTGAGATGGGAGGATCACTTGAGTCCAGAAGGTCAAGGCTGCAGCGAGCCATGATTATGCCACTGAACACCAACCTGGGTGGCAGAGCAGGTTAGTATTCGTACTGGGATTTAAACTCACATCTGTATGACTCCAAAGCTGAGCTACCTCTCCTCCACTGGGCTGCCTCTGCATACGTAAAAATTAGCTGTATTAGGCCAGGTGCGGTGGCTCATGCCTGTAATCCTGAAGTCGGGAGTTCGAGACCAGCCTGGCCAACATGGAGAAACCCCATCTCTACCAAAAATACAAAATTAGCCGGGTGTGCTGGCGCATGCCTGTAATCCTGGCTACTCGGGAGGCTGAGGCGGAACTGCTTGAACCCGGGAGGCGGACGTTGCAGTGAGCCAAGATTACGCCATAGCACTCCAGCCTGGGCAACAAGAGCAAAACTCCATCTCAAAAATTAAAAAAAAAAATTAACTGTATTTTAAATATTTGTCTAAAATAAGCCTTAACCTATTGCAGAGTGTGCTGCCCCAGCCTGAGACTGGCTGTTCCATCTACAGCTGTCTCTCTATTTGTCCTTGCATAGGGAAGTTTCACCGGCGCATGGACCGTTTCTCCTCTCTGTTTAATCTAACACCTGCTAGTCTGAGATTCTTTCAGTGCCCTGTAATAAATGTGAAAAACAGTCTCAGGCCTATTTTTTCCCCTCTTAAATAATGGAGCCTAAATGCCGAGTGGCCAAAAGCAGGCCTTTCAGCCACTGGCTGAGCACCGTCTGAAGATGAAATCCGTCTCTTCAAACTATGTAAAAATTGCTTAACAAGAACTCAGGGGACCCCACATTAATGAAAGGATGCATCTGCTTTGGGTTTCACATGATTGGGAGTGATGGTTCAGAGCCAGCCACCTATGCTTGACTTTCACTCTTTAAAACTCTGCGGTTAATCACAGCCCTCATTATACAAAGGTTACAATGGGTATAAAGGTTGAAAAATTAGGTTCAAGACTGCAAGCAGTGGCCAGGAAAAAAAAAAAAAAGAAAGAATGAAAGAAGACACAAAGACGATGATCAAAGAACAATGAATAACAGTCAAGACTAAATCAGTGCACAATTTTCAGAATGAGAAATGAAATGGAAAACTTAGAGGAAAACTACCAAGCACAAGTTTTAGGTATTCTGGAGACAGAGGAAACTCAGAATATTTTAGCAACCGATTATGTCTATGAGGGGGATGAATAATTTATTATCTGATAAAGAAACTTCCCTGAGCCTGTGACAAGAAAGGTCAAATAGACTACTGAAGTAGAGCAGTAAATACACTCTATACCACTTGCAAAGAAGACTGCAGGCTGGGCGTGGTGGCTCACATCTATAATTCCAGCACTTTGGGAGGCTGAGGCAGACGGATCACAAGGTCAGGAGATGGAGACCATCCTGGCTAACATGGTGAAAACCCATCTCTACTAAAAATAGAAAAAATTAGCTAGGCATGATGGTGTATGCTTGTAGTCCCAAACTACTCAGGAGGCTGAGGCAGAAGAATCGCTTGAACCCGGGAGGCGGAGGTTGCAGTGAGCCCAGATCGTGCACTGCACTGCAGCCTGGGTGACAGAGCAAGAGCAAGAAAGAAACAAAGAGAGAAAGAGAGAGAGAGAGAGAGAGAGAGAGAGAGAGAAAGAGAGAGAGAGAGAGAGACAGAAGAGAAGAAAGAGAAAGACAGAAAGACACAGAAAGAAAGGAAAGAAAAAAAGAAAAAGAAAGAAAGAAAGAAAGAAAGAAAGAAAGAAAGAAAGAAAG
>PVKV010040001.1:0-12661 GCA_004027835.1 Alouatta palliata
AAAAAAAGTAAAAATCAACATTTGCAAGCTTATGAGACAATTTTATTTTTAATGAATCCAAATGGTAGCAGGGAGCTGCTGTTGGGTTTGTGCATTGTACAGCAATTCATATCTAAAAATAAAGTAACATATGGCTTTGTTATTATTTAGTTTAGGAATTTACACACCTAAAGGAGTATGGAGAGCTCTGGGTCTTGTTCGAATGTTGTATGTGGCAACCAAACAAGAGAAGCTGGAGCAGAGTTTTTCTCATCCTCTGATTATTAAGATTTGAGCAATTCATTTTTTTTTAGATGGTGTTTATTAAACTCAAGAACTCTTTGGCTGATTTGCTAATGATTCTCTCCCTCCTCTCTTAATATATTTTTGAAAGCTGAATTGGTAAAATTATTTGGCCCAATAAAAATATGTCCTGGGTTGGAAAAGAGCAAAAGTTTCTTTTTCTAGCCCTGGAGTGAGGTGGCTCTCTGGCCTCTGGGTTCATCTCGTGTCCTGGGGAGTCACTGACACCCACACACTCCCAGTCACAAGACCTTTCCCTCCTATCCAGATTGTGTTTGTTTTACGGCTTTCGCACGGAGCATGCAGCTGTGTAAACCTGAGAATGGTTTCTGCACAGCTTTGATCTTTGCATGGATCAACAGTTGCCCTCAGTCCCTGAAGCCTGTTCCATGGTCCCATATTTCTTGGATTTTTCCATTTTCTGGTAATTATGGCATCACGTAGGGAGCCTTCCAACAGCATCCCCCACAGCTTTGGGTGGACAGTTAGGAAAAAAAATGCCTTAAATCTGTCATTTGTAGAACCATGTTAAGTAGTGATTTCCATTTGATGCCAAAACAATAGGCCATTTAGTTTCTTCCTAAGAGGCAATCTGACAATTTCAAGTAGACTGCTGGAGTCTGACAAATTTGAATATATTATGGACTGAATAAATGTTTATTGAACAAATGCAATTTTTTTTAAAACGTTTAACATGTTCAGTTCTTCCACCAAACATGGCTGATACCACTGTTGGAGATGGAACGTTGGACAGATGCCGTGTAGCATTATTTATTTATTTTTTAGTTTTATTTTTAGATAGAGTCTCGTTCTGTCACCCAGGCAGGAGTGCAGTGGCCTGATCTCCGCTTACTGCAACCTCTGCCTCCCGGGTTGAAGTGATTCTGCTGCCTCAGCCTCCCAAGTAGCTGGAATTACATGTACGTGCCACCATGCCCAGCTAGTGCTACCACGCCTGGGTACTTTTTTGTATTTTTGGTAGAGATGGGGTTTCACCGTGTTAGCCAGGACCATCTGGATCTCCTGACTTCATGACCCACCTGCCTCGGCCTCCCAAAGTGCTGGGATTACACGTGTGAGCCACCTGCCTGGCTGCAGTGTAGCATTATTTTTTAATCTACAAACTGGGAGCCTATGGAGAGCTATGCATGGCGGACTACAAAAGTCATGGCACCTGTCTTTCTAGCCTACTACAGGGGATAAAATCCCCACTGTAATAGCCTTAAACATGGTGCAAGGAAACGATGCAGGACTTCCAGGGAAGAGGCCTCCCCAGCCCTGTGGAACTGTGACTCAATGAAACCTGTTTTGTATATAAACTACCAGTCCCGGGTATTTCTTCTTAGCGGCATGAGAAGGGGCTAATACAGGGGCGATCACAAACAGCCTGCAGACTGGGCCATAGTACTAAGGCAGCATCTTGAGCTAGGAGATGAGATGAGGCCTACAGGGAAAAAGAATGGCTTGGAGGCCACATATGGTGGAGTAGCTAAGACTTCGGGGTTTCCAGTTTTAGTAGACATAGGTTTGTATCCTGGCTCTCCCCATCAATGCCTGTGTGATCCTGGGTAGTCTGCTTAATCCACATGAGTTCCAGTTTTCTCACTTGTAAAATGGGACTAGTCGTAGTCATGGCCTTCTAGATTGTGACAATTAAGGAATACCATGCGTGTAAATTGTTGAACACTGTCCCTGAGACATAGTAAGGCCTCAGTAACCGTCAGCTCTCTTATTGCTACAGGACAAGTATTCTTCTTTTTCCTTTTCCTCTTCCTCACCCTTCTTTTAATGAAAGTTTACACCAAAAGGATGAGCTCAGTTGCAGCCAGCATTCTGGTTTCGCAGGAGTCTGGGAGATACTTGGAGTGTATTCTGAGGCTAAGTTAAATAGTTTCTCTCCAATATGGGTGTTAGTCATATTCTTTCTTTCTTTTTTTGTTTTTTGTTTTTTTTTTTGTTTTTTTGAGACGGAGTTTCACTCTTGTTGCCCAGGCTGGAGTGCAATGGCGCGATCTCGGCTCACCGCAACCTCCACCTCCTGGGTTCAAGCAATTCTCCTGCCTCAGCCTCCTGAGTAGCTGGGACTACAGGCGCACGCCACCACGCCCAGCTAATTTTTTTTGTATTTTAGTAGAGACGGGGTTTCATCACGTTGACCAGGATGGTCTCGATCTCTTGACCTCGTGATCCACCCGCCTCGGCCTCCCAAAGTGCTGGGATTACAGGCGTGAGCCACCGCGCCCAGCCTCTTTCTTTTTTTTTAATTGTACTTTAGGTTCTGGGGTACATGTGCAGATCGTGCAGGATTGTTGCATAGATACACACATGGCAATGTGGTTTGATGCCTCCATTCCCCCATCACCTACATCTGGCATTTCTCCCCATGTTATCCCTCCCTGATCTCCCCACCCCCATCCCTCCCTTGGGCCCCCCAACAGACCCAAGTGTGTGATGCTCCCCTCCCTGTGTCCATGTGTTCTCATTGTTCAACACCTGCCTATGAGTGAGAACATGCGGTGTTTGATTTTCTGTTCTTGTGTCAGTCTGCTGAGAACGATGGTTTCCAGATTCATCCATGTCCCTACAAAGGACACAGATTTATCAGTTTTTATGGCTACATAGTATTCCATCATGTATATGTGCCACATTTTCCTTGTCCAGTCTATCTTCGATGGGCATTTGGGTTGGTTCCAGCTCTTTCCTGTTGTAAACAGTGCCGCTATGAACATTCGTGTGCATGTGTCTTTACAATAGAATTATTTATAATCCTTTGGGTATATACTCAGTAATGGGATTGCTGGGTCAAATGGAATTTCTGTTTCTAGGTCCTTGAGGAGTCGCCACACTGTCTTCCACAATGGTTGAACTAGTTTACACCCCCACCAACAGTGTCAAAGTGTTCCTGTTTCTCCACATCCTCTCCAGCATCTGTTGTCTCCAGATGTTTTAATGATCGCCATTCTAACTGGCATGAGATGGTATCTCAATGTGGTTTTGATTTGCGTTTCTCTAATGACCAGTGATGATGAGCATTTCTCCATATGTTTGTTGGCCTCATATATGTCTTCTTTTGAAAAGTGTCTGTTCATGTCCTTTGCCCACTTTTGAATGGGTTTGCTATTGAAACTTGTGTATGCTTCACGAAGTTCTCATGCTGTATTTTTCAGCTCCATCAAGTTGTTTATATTCTTCTCTAAGCTGTTTATTCTAGTTAGCATCTCATCTAACCTTTTTTCTACGTTCTTAGTTTCTTTGCATTAGGTTAGCACATACTCTTTTAGCTCTGAGAAATTTGTTATTACCCACCTTCTGAAGCCTGTTGGTGTCAATTCATCAGATTCATTCTCCATCCATCTTTGATCCCTAGCTGGTGAGGGGTTGTGATCCTTTGGAGGAGGACAGGCATTCTGGTTTTTGGTGTTTACATCCTTTTAGTTATGGTTTCTTCCCATCTTAGTGGCTTTATCTACTTGTAGTCTTTGTAGTTGATGACTTTTGGATGGGGTATCTGAGTGGGCATCCTTTTTTGTTGATGATGAAGTTATTTCTTTCTGTTTCTTAGTTTTCCTTCTAACAGTCTGGTCCCTCTGCTGCAGGACTGCTGGAGGTCCACTCCAGACCCTGCTTGCCTGGGGATCACCTGCAGGGGCTGTAGAACAGTAAGTGTTGCTGCCGGTTTCTTCTTCTGTTATCTTCATCCCAGAAGGGTACCTGCCAGATGTCGGCCTGAGATCTCCTTTATGAAGTGTCTCTTTGGGTATATGGGGGTCGGGGAGCTGCTTGAGGAGACAGTCTGTCCCTTATAGGAGCTCAAGTGCTGTGCTGGCAGCTCCGTTTTTCCTTGTAGAACTGCTAGGCAGGTACTTTTAAGTCTGCTGCAGTGGAACTCGTTACCGCCTCTTTTCCCAGGTGCTCTGTCCTAGGAAGATTGGCTTTATTTATAAGTTCCTGTCATGCTGCTGCCTTTTTTCATAGATGCCCTGCCCCACACAGAGTAGTCTAGTCACAGTCTGCCAGCAGAGGCATTGCTGAGCTGTCACAGGCTCTGGCCAGCTGCTATGTGATCTACCTCAGTAGTGGTGGTCGCCCTTCCCCCCACTGAGCTGGATCCTCCTGGGTCCAGCTGTACTTGCTGCGAAACTCTCAATCCAGAGCATTTCAGATTGCTTGTTTTGTGCGGGTGGTACCCGCTGAGCCAGATTGCCTGGCTCCCTGTCTCTGCCCCCTCCCTTTCAGTTGAATGGGAGGCTCTGTCTCCATAGGGTTCCAGACGCTAGCTGAAACGGCCACCCAGACTTGTGTGAGTTTCTGTTTGCCAACCTGGCACTGGCTGAAACTGCTGTGCTGAAAACTCATGGCACTTTTTGGCCCAGGAATCTCCTGGTCTGTGGGCAGTGAAAATTTGTTTGGAAATGCAGTGGGCACTCACCCTCTGCATTGTTCTTGCTGGAAACTGCACTCTGGAGCTGTTCCTATTCAGCCATCTTGGATCCTCTCATGTTAGTCATATTCTTATCAGTGTCTGAAGAACCAAGAAGAGTGTCTCTCAGAAAGGAAAACTCTTGGCTAGAGGATTCCAGACGCTAGCCTGAAGTGGAGGCTGTTACTCAGTGGGTGCCATATGTGACTATGTCACCTAGCACCTTTTTATTCTCTAATCTCAGGAGTGAGTGTTCCTCCTCCATGCCTGGCCCCTTCTCACCCTCAGAGTCTTTGGTATGCATAAGTTCTTCATCACTTAAATGGAGGGAACTCTGATTACCTACTTTTATTAATAAAACAACCGTGAAGAATGAATAGTTGGGCCCAAAAGTACAAATCTGTGTGCTGAATCTGTTTATGATGTTGCCCTAATTTCTCCACATCTGTTGATTGCAAATCCCATTTCTTTTCTTTTCTTTTTCCTTTTTTTGTAGACAGGGTCTTGCTTTGTCACCCAGGCTGGAGTGCAGTGGTGAGTTCGTAGCTCACTGCAACCTCAACTTCCTAAGCTCAAGTGATCCTCCCACCTCAGCCTCCCAAGTAGCTGAGACTACAGACTTGTACCACCACACCTGGCTAATTTTTTGTATTTTTAGTAGAGATAGAGTTTTGCCATGTTGTCCAGGCTGCTGTCGAACTCCTGGCCTCAAGGGTTCTGCCCTCCTTGGCCTTCCAAAGTGCTGGGATTACAGGTTCCAGCTACTGCACCTGGCCTGGAAATCCCATTTCTCATCATGCAGGGCATCAAGGTTGAGATCCAAGCATTTGGACTAACATTTGGTGCAGATTGTTTCCACTACTGTTTATTGAGAGATGGCAGGAACCATCTTGCCGAGTCTGAGAGACGGTGAAGTCTGAGGCTTGGCCACAGTGTTGGTTCACCTGTAATAGCTGCCTACAAGGAATTCTTTGATAAATATGGATTGTGGCATCTTATAGGAACGACAGTGCTTAAAACAGAAAGAATTTAGTAGAAATTAAGAGATAGTTTGATTTTTTCCAGTAGAATCATGAAATCTGTCCAATTTTCTTTTTAAAAAGTGATTTAATATTTTAGAAGATATCTACATGTATTCAGTAATTTCCTAGGTAGTCTTCATTTCCTTCCTTCCTTCCTTCCTCTCTCCCTCCCTCCATCTCTTCCCTCTGTTCCTCTCTTTCCCTCCCCTCTCTCCTTCCCTCCCCCTCTTCTCCCTCTGTACCTCCCTTCCTCCCCTCTTCCCTTCCTCCCTTCTCCCCTCTCTCCATCCCTCCCCTTTTCCCTTCCTTCCCTCTTCCCTCTCCCCATCCTTCCCTCCCTTCCATCTTCCCTCTCTCCTCTCCCCTTCCTTTTCTTCCTCCCTCCCCTCTTCCCTCCCTCCCTCTCCCTTCTCCCTCTCCTTCCTTCCCTCCCTTCTTCCCTCTCTCCCTCCCTTCCCTCACTTCCTTTCCTTCCTTTCACATGTGACATCTCTAAATAGTTTTTCATGCAATGGCATGACTAATGGCTTGACTTTTTTGGGAAATGATTCATTACTTTATAATTTCAATTCAGTAACCATTTTCAGCTATGCCATAAATTTAAATCCTTTACTATCCAGATAACATTTTTTTCTCCTGTCACTGAAATATAATGATTGGAAACTATTTTGAAAAGTTGACTCTGTTAGGAACAGCTCTTAGAGATTTGTCTTTTATACCATCTATAACTTGTAGGGTGTCAGAGTTTCCAGGGGCCATATGTCCACTACCTAGACTCAACAGTTGCTAATGTTTTGCCATGTCTTGTTAGTTTATCCATCTGTCCATCTCTTTGTCCATTCATCCAACCCCCTACTTATCCATCTATCCATCCTTCCATTCAATTATCCATCTATCTTTCCATTTATCCATCCCTCCATCCATCCATCCATCCATCCATCCATCCATCCATCCATGTAAGTTAGAGACATCAACAAACTTTACCCTTAAGGACTTTGGCAGGCATCTCCTAAAACTAAAGACATTGCTCTACATAATCACAACTGTCATCATTATCATGTCTATGAAATTGGTGATAATTTGCTAACATAAAATAATACGTAGTCCATACCAAGATTTACTGAATTTTCCACAAATTATCTTTTATAGCTTTTTGTTGTCAATCAAGCTGTAAAGTTCATACACTACTCTTGATATTAAAGCTTATTAGTCTGTTTATGAAAGAGTTTTTTTCAGGGATCAGGGTTAGAGGAAAGGCTCCTCTCCGGATACTGTGGTTACTACCAATTTTCTTTATCGGCTACCAAGGTTTTCTTTATTTTTTCATACTGTGCTGTTATTGAGGAAACTTAATTTTTTGTACATTTTGTTTTACTTTATGAATCTGGTTTTGACTTCTGGCCCAGCTAAGAAGCTGGTTTCCTTTGGTGAAACATGGGAGAAGAGGGGAAAAAAATCTGTTAATTAGAATTGTGGGAGTGCACTCTGTTTACCTCTAACAGAATAGGCTTCCCAGGGCTCTGAGCTGCAATGTATCTGAGAAAAGTTATGGAAAGAAAGATTCAGGTCTCAGGTTAAAAAACAAATCCTCCAAGACCTCAGGGTTCTGTGCCTGTGATTAGATCTAAGACTGAGAATTGGATATCAGGACTGGGTCTCCTCACCCATGGCTCAACTAGAGCCCACATGCAATGGGTAACAGACACACCTCCAGGCCTCAGGGTTACCTTACCTAGGGTAGAACTGAGTCTTTCTTTCCCCTTCTTGGGGTTAGGAGATAGGAATTTGGCATAGCTTATATCACAGAGTAAGGCCTTTTCTACCCACGAGTCTGGTTGATATGTCAAAGTAAAGTTCTAAAATTAGATGAGGTGTTTTGTTTTGTTTTTGTTTTGTTTTTTTAGACAGGGTCTCACTCTGTTGCCCAGGCTGGAGTGCCATGGCGCAATCTAGGCTCACTGCAACCTCTGCCTTCAGGGTTCAAGCATTTCTCTTGGCTTAGCCTCCCTAGTAGCTGGAACTACAGGTGCCCTCCACCATGCCTGGCTAATTTTTATATTTTTAGTAGAGACGGGGTTTCACCGTGTTGACCAGCTGGTCTCGAATTCCTGACCTCAGGTGATCCACCTGCCTCAGTCTTTCAAAGTGCTGGGATTATAGGCGTGAGCCACCATGCCTGGCCTTAGATGAAGTTTTTAAGTGTGTTTTTCATCTTCCCAAGGCCATGAAATTTTACAGGAAAATATATCACTTATAAGAGTTTTAGGACAGATTATCACCTAACTCCCAGACGCTGCCTCTGCCTCCATTTATCAGCTTTGTCTTGCCCTAGCCCAGAGACAAGCCACAGCTATAGGTTTAACTTCCAAAAGAGAAAACTCGGTGGAATGTTCCTCTGTCTCAAGAGATACTGTCTACCGGCAACATGTTTTGTCTTGCCCACACCTGATGTAAAACAAAACAAAACAAAAATTCTGAGAGACATATGCCAATTCAGAGGTTTTATATAAAAATACAGCTTTCTCACTAGACTTGAAAATTGCAAGAGGAGGCAACAATTGTCTAGCACTAAGTAGAGGCATCAGAAGGGCCTGCCGTCTCCAGCTTGCGCAGTCCCCACTATGCCTTATTGTCTCCCTTCTCAATGTAAGCAGCTTCACACACTCCTGCTACTTGCTGAGACACAGCACATGTTTAAGTTTGCTGCCCATGACTTCGCATATCCCTTGGTTCCAAAGAGTTTTAGGTGTCATGCAAGTTGCTAGCTCCCAAGTGATGGTTTTTTACTTCTTCAGCCCTTTCCTGGCTCCAAACCTTAGGTTTTGGTTTGATGTCACTGGGTTGCTGCAGGCAGGTTCCACGTGGACCTCACTATTTCATCAACTGTAATGGTCTTATGGAAGACAAGGCTTGGAACATCACCAGACCCTTCTTCAGAGGACCTGGGATAACTCTCCATATGGATTTTTGTTTGGGAAGAGAAATGCTCCTACTGGAATTACTGGTTTTCCCATTAAAACAGGGAGTCCTGCAGCTTCTAGGATGCTTAGAATCAGAATTGTTGCTCACTCTTTAAGGTCTAGAGTATCTGTCTTATTCTTAACTACGTTTTATATCCTTGCCCTTTTTTCCCCTACTTTAAATAAAATCTCTCTCTAATTTATGTTATTTAAGCAATGACAGATTATTTTATTTATAGACCAAGTATACATAAGATATCCAAGTTATAATCAGAAGTATTTCTATGTTGGTTTCATTGAGTTTGTTTCTTTTAAGATGGAGTTTCACTCTTGTTGCCCAGGCTGGAGTGCAGTGATGCAATCTCAGCCTCCCAGTTCAAGCGATTCTCCTGCCTCAGCCTCCTGAGTACCTAGGATTACAGGCATGCACCACCACACCCAGCTAATTTTGCATTATTAGTAGAGATGGTGTTTTCCCATGTTGGTCAGGCTGGTCACAAACTCCTGACCTCAGGTGATCCGCCCGCCTTGGCCACCCAAAGTGCTGGGATTACAGGCATGAGCCACTGCATGTGGCCTCCTTTGTGGTCTTTTTAATCTCAGGCCAGATGCGCTTTACATACCAGCCTTGGTTGTTTGTAAGGGAAGAGGAATTTGAATACCTTACATAGACCTGAGAGTTAAGCAGCTGAGCTCATGCATGTTGCTGTTAATCAGGGTCCAGAACTAGGGAGTGAGTAAGCTGGGATTTGAACTCCACTTTTCAAATTTTCATGACCTGTGGTCTTTCTGCCAGCACTACCCTGTGCCAACCACCACCCCTGCTCCTGTTCTGGAAACAGCCAAGCCATCAGCTATTGCTTTTGAATCTATACACAATTCTAGCAGCTTCTTCGAGCCCTTTTAAATTAGCATTAAATACACTTTCATCAGCCCTGAGGTTTCAGCCAGTGAGGTTTTGTTTGTCTTTTTGTTGTTTTGAGAGGGAGTCTCACTCTGTCTCCCAGGCTGGAGTGCAGTGGCACTATCTCAGCTCACTGCAACCTCCACCTCCCAGGTTCAAGTGATTCTCCTGCCTCAGCTTCCCATGTAGCTGAGATCATAAGTGCCCGCCACCATGCCCAGCTAATTTTTGTATTTTTAGTAGAGACAGGGTTTCACCGTGTTGGCCAGGCTGGTCTGGAACTCCTGACCTCGTGATTCACCACCTCTACCTCCCAAACTGCCGGGATTACAAGCACGAGCCACCATGCGTGGCCAGCCAAGGAGCTTTAAAGGAGCCAACCCTTTATTTATTGATTTTTCCTCCTGTGAACATTTGAAAATATAGTTTTGGTGTTCTTTCTCCAGGGTACCTGAGTCATGACCTCCCGACAGCATTTCCTTCCCATGGCGTCTTCTTCAGATCACTTATTTGTTATCTGAGGGATTCGTTAATAACCAGGGCATCTGATTCTCATCATTACTCACCCTCAGCTCACTTTATCTTCCTCTCTCATGCACAGGCCTGTAGGCTTTTACTTTCTACTTTTTTGGAATGCTGTACTTTTTTGTAAAGTTTTAATTAGGGTAAGGCATTGAATTAATGCATTGAATTAATGACATGGTTCAACATTGAAATGACGGAAAGGGTGAGTGTGGAGATTTTGTCTCCCCACTTTTCCCAGCCAACCTGTTACCTTCTGCAGAGGCTTCTAGAATTTTCAGATGAATGAGAATTCTTTCAGAAACAGTCTCTGCAAACTCCAGCACACCCATAGGTCTAGGGTGGGTCTTAGTAAAATGTCTGCAGGCTAAGTACGCTGTTTAGCTCTCTGCACAATTCACTTCACAATATCTCACAGAGACTTTTTCATATTAATACATAAAGAGAAATATATGCATGCTGCTTCATGATAATCGATTGTAATGTTGTCCTGAAATGTATTCAGGCATTCATTGCTGATGGTTGTTAGGGTTGCATCCATTATTTTGCTTTTATGAACGACACCATAATCTAGTACACATTTGATGTCAACATGTATAACTGAATGGAGAGGATCCATTCCTAGAAGAGGAATTCTGATCAATATGGCCAACTTTGTCTCTGTTGGGGTTGAACCGGTTGACACGTCTGCCTAGCATTGGGAAAATCTCTTTTCCTAACTATCCATTTTTCTTCTTCTCTTCCCCTCCTCTTTTCCCTTCTTCCTCTTTTTTTCTCTTCTTTCCTTCCCTTTATCCTTTTCTTCCCTTCCTTCTTTGCCATTTAAAACATACTGATAACTTGGCAGCACAGGGCAGTGATTAAACCCACCCACTAAGGCCCGGCATGGTGGCTCACACCTGTAATCCCAGTGCTTTGGGAGGCTAAGGGGAGGATCATGAGGTCAGGAGTTTGAGACCAGCCTGACTAACACGGTGAAACCCGGTCTCTACTAAAAAAACACAATAATTAGCCAGGCGTGGTGGTGTGCATCTGTAATCCCAGCTACTCAGGAGGCTGATGCAGGAGAATTGCTTGAACCTGGGAGGCAGAGATCACAATGAGCCCAGATCGCAGCACTGCACTCCAGCCTGGGCAACAGAGTGAGACTCCGTTTCTAAAACAAAAAGCAAACACACAAAAAACACACCCACTCACCCCACCCTACCTGAGAATCTGAATTCTGTCTCTTCTGCTGCTGTGAATTCTCGGTCCTGCCGTCATGTACATCAAAGCTTCTCCTGCCAAGCTGGTGTGGATTAGGCCAGGACTTCGTAGTGTGATTCAAATCACCCACTGATTGTTTTTTCCTTTTCTTCCCCTTTCTGGGGGAGTAAGTCTTTCATGGAGAGCAGGGCCTTCCAGCTGCTATGATGATTGATCCTCCCTTGCCAGGGAGGAGCTATTAATAGCAAATGCCAAGTGAGCTGGTGTTCTCTCCCTCTGGCCTCCTTGCTCACAAGAGCCAGTAAGAAAAAGCCATGTAACCTCTGGATGAGTCCCTCGGCCATGTAGAAGTGAAATGAAGAAGCATAGACAACGTGGAGGAAAACACCATGGACTCTTCCAAATGATTGCAGGGATATTTAGAATTCTTCCCCCTGAGTTCCCTCTGAAATATAAAGCCCATATCCTATGAACTGATTAAAATGCACCAGACTATTCCAGAGCCAGTCATCTTGAAACTGAGCCAGACTGTGTCATCTGTGGAGCTAGAACATAGGAACACTTTTTAATTATTTTTATTTTATTTTTTTTAAGAATGAAAAGCCCTTCTCTTGTTTTGGTAATGATTTAATGACAGAAACTCACCCACCCACCACTTGGGTGTCCAAGAAGAACTGTGGGTACCACGTAGCCTACAATAAACAATTGGCCGTTTACAGTGGATGGTTCAAGTTAGTTTGAAATCAGAAATTGCTGGTGACCTGAAACCCATCATTATTAACTTTATGGCACAGCATTGCCATAACCAGTAGCCAACTCTCATTTTTCCTTTTCTTCGTTTTTTTTTTTTTTTTTTTTTTGGTTGGAAGAAGGGTTCATTGATGAAAGTTGGCTCAGTTCTTTTCTGAGTTAAGTGGTCAGACCACCAAGAAGAATTACTTTCCTTTGATTGAGAACAGGTTCTAATACAGATGTCTTTACATGGGTGATCTACTTTTCTCGTAGATTCCACAATCTATTTGAGCTGTGTTTATATATAGATACCTGCCCACAGAGACCATGTGGAGAAGCATCTGCATGTCCCTGCCTATCTTCCAAAGGAATTGCCTTCTAGTAATTCCTGTTTTTATAGCTTAAGTTCATTTATAATGAATTAATGGCTTATTTCTTCATCCAAAAGAACAAATGACAAAAAGAAAACTGTGATGATTTGAGAACTGCATTTATGGAATAATAACATTCATGGTATCTCTGGACATAGACAATAATTACAGTATATGATTCTGGAAGGGTAAGTCTAGCTGTTCCCAGTGTGTCTCCATGGGTTGTGATGTGTTGCTTCAGA